>JAHNEJ010001322.1:0-262204 GCA_022559845.1 Amorphophallus konjac | reverse complement strand
GCAGATGAAACTGGGATTTCTGATGATGGCGGACTCGTCGAAGGTACCCTTACTATAATCGATAAGCCCGATTTTGCTCTCTTTGATACTGGTGCAACACATTCTTTTATTTCACGGAGATTTGCTAAGTCATTAGCTGTGGAACCTGTTTTGATGAATACTCCGTTAGAGATTTCAACCCCTATTGGCACTAGATCAACAATCCAGTATTTCTATCTTTCTAGTAAGGTTATGATTGATGAACAGAACTTTCCAGCAGATTTGGTCTGCATGGATATGAAGGATTATGATGTAATCCTAGGAGTAGACTGGTTGGCCAAGTATGAGGCCAATGTTCACTGTAGTTCTAGCTCAGTGACTTTTAATGGACATTCTGGTTTATCTTTTACGGGAGTCAAGCACCATAACTCTGTACCGCTCATCTCGGCTCTTCGAGCTGATAAGCTTTTGAGACATGGGTGTGAGGCTTTTCTAGCCTTTGTTTGTGCAACTCCTGAGTAGCAGATGGAGATCAAGGACATTCCTGTTGTCCGAGATTTTCCTGATGTCTTTCCAGAAGAACTACCAGGACTTCCGCCTGAGCGGGAAGTTATCTTTTCTATTGATCTTATTCCTGGCACAACTCCTATTTCTAAGGCTCCTTATCGTATGTCTCCTGCGGAACTAAGGGAACTGAAGCAGCAACTAATGGAATTACTCGAGAAGGGTTTTATTCGTCCTAGTACTTCTCCGTGGGGAGCCCCTGTGTTATTCGTCAGGAAGAAAGATGGTTCGATGAGGTTGTGCATTGATTATCGGCAAATAAACCAGCAGACTGTCAAGAACAAATATCCCTTGCCGAGGATTGACGAGTTATTTGACCAGATAGCGGGAGCTCAATATTTTTCTAAGATCGATCTTCGATCTGGATATCACCAGTTGCGGATTAAGGAAGAGGATATTTATAAAACGGCTTTCCGCAGCAGGTATGGTCATTTTGAATTGGTCGTTATGCCTTTTGGTCTAACGAATGCTCCAGCAGCTTTCATGCAGTTGATGAACGACATATTTCGGCCCTATCTTGATCAATGGGTCGTAGTCTTTATTGATGACATCCTGATTTATTCTAAGAATGAGGAGGAGCATGCTGAGCATCTGAGAATGGCATTGCAACTGTTGAAAGATCATCAGCTATATGCTAAGTTCAGTAAGTGTGAGTTCTGGCTACAAGAAGTGTCCTTTCTCGGACATATTATCACCAAGGAAGGTATTTCTGTTGATCCTTCGAAGATTGAGGCAGTGAAGAATTGGGAACAGCCTTCTAGTGCAACTGAAGTTAGAAGTTTCCTAGGCTTGGCAGGCTATTACCGAAGATTTATTCAAGATTTCTCCAAGATCGCAGTACCTATGACAAGATTAACCCGCAAGGAGAATAAGTTTGATTGGTCAGATGATTGTCAGCGAAGCTTTCAGACTCTGAAGGAGTGTTTGACTACTGCACCTGTTTTGGCTTTACCTTCTGGTGAAGGAGGATTTGTTGTTTATACTGATGCTTCAGGTATTGGCTTAGGCTGTGTACTCATGCAGCATGGGAAAGTGATTGCCTATTCCTCTAGGCAGTTGAGGAAGCACGAAGATAATTATCCTGTTCATGATTTGGAACTTGCTGCAGTCGTGTTTGCTTTGAAGATATGGAGGCATTACTTGTATGGAGAAATCTTTACAGTGTTTTCGGATCATAAGAGTTTGAAGTATTTATTTTCTCAAAAGGAACTCAACATGAGGCAGCGGAGATGGTTGGAGTACTTGAAAGACTTCGACTTCTCGATTGAGTATCATCCTGGCAAAGGTAATGTTGTGGCAGATGCATTAAGCCGGAAGCCGGTAGCTAGACTGTCAAGTCTCATGTTACAAGAATGGAGATTGTTGGAACAATTATCTAGTCTGGATCTCAATATTGACAACGATCGGATCTTGATTGCTCAGATTCAACTTAAACCTGAATTATTGATAGAGATCAAGTCCTTACAAGATAATGATCTCGAGTTGGTAGAGATCAAGGGAAACTTGAGCAGTAGACCTGACTTCATGTTGGCCGATGATGGTAGATTATTATTTAAAGGCAGAACTTGTGTTCCGGATGAGGCTACAATAAAGAACAAAATTCTTGAGGAAGCTCATAGATCCAGATATACCATTCATCCTGGAGGCACTAAGATGTACCGAGATTTGAAAAGGTCCTTTTGGTGGTCGAATATGAAAAGAGAAGTTGCAGATTTTGTGAGCAGATGTTTGGTATGTCAGCAAGTTAAGGCCGAACATTTCAGAACAGCAGGGAAATTGAAACCACTCGACATACCCCAATGGAAGTGGGAAAGCATTGGCATGGATTTCATTATGGGTCTACCTAGGACTCGTGGTGGATTTGATGCGATATGGGTGATTGTCGATCGTTTGACAAAGTCGGCTCATTTCTTACCAATTAAGTCCAAGTGGACGATTGATGTATTGGCTGCTTTGTATATAAAGGAAGTGGTGAGATTGCATGGTATTCCAGTGAATATAGTATCTGATCGAGACCCCAGATTTACTTCACATTTCTGGAAAGGACTGCAAGAGTCTTTGGGTACTCGTCTGAATTTCAGTACTGCTTTTCATCCACAGACAGATGGACAGACTGAAAGAACCAATCAGATAGTGGAAGATATGTTGCGAGCTTGCATGATTGATTTCGGTGGTAATTGGAGTGAGCATTTGGCATTAATTGAATTCGCCTACAATAACAGCTATCAGTCTAGTATTCAGATGGCTCCTTTTGAAGCACTATATGGTAGAAGTTGTCGTTCCCCGTTGTGTTGGGACGAGGTAGGTGAGAAATAGTGGCTTGGACCAGATCTTGTTTCGGAATCATCACAGAACATCCGTGTTATCCGAGACCGGTTACAAGTAGCCCAGTCAAGACATAAGAGTTATGCCGACAACAGAAGGAGAGCATTGGAATTTCAGGTTGGCGAGCATGTGTTCTTAAAGGTCTCTCCGACGAGAGGGATCCGAAGATTTGGCATTCATGGCAAGCTGAGTCCGAGGTACTTTGGTCCATTCGAGATTCTAGATAGAGTGGGAGAGGTGGCATACAGACTGGCTTTACCACCGCATTTGTCTGGCGTACACAATGTTTTCCATGTGTCTATGTTACGGAAATATGTGTACGATCCCACTCATATCATTCAGCAGGTGGATTTTGAACTGAAGGAAGATTTGACCTATGAGGAAAGACCTGTCAAGATTCTGGACCGGAAGCAACAACAACTCCGGAATCGTTCGATACCGATGGTCAAGATTCAGTGGAGTCGGCGTGGGACCGAAGAAGCTACATGGGAGTCTGAAGAGACTATGCGAAAGCGGTATCCCGATCTATTCTAGGTGAGCGATCTTTTTCTACTCTCAGTTTTAGTGCAGTGAATTTGGAGGACCAAATTCCTTTAAGTAGGGGAGGGTGTAAGACCCCAAATTTCTTAGAAATTTATTTAGAAAGTTATTTGTAATTATTTGGAATTTATTTGAAGTTATTCGAAATTAATGAGAATTATCCAAATTAATTAGATTAATTAATTAATTAATAGAATAAGTCATTTTTCAACTATTTTATAAAAATCCCCAAAAATCACATCTTGTAGAATTAATTTTGTTTAGCAACTTTGTCTTCTACATTTAAGCCTAATAAAATCATTTATTATGCCGGAATTAGTGAACATAGTCTTCCGAACTTAATATTTAATTAATTACGGAATAGTATAAGTAATAATTCGACTACCTCAGAAAAATCTGTAAAAATAGTAAATAGATTAAGATTGATGTAGATAACAACTTTTCCTTCTGGCTTTAAGCCATGGTAAATCCGTGGTAAGATCTATTTAGAGTTCAAACCTAAATGTGCACACTTTTGACTCATACCTAACCCTTAGATTAAAACGCGAAATTCGACCTGATTACTCAACCAAATGATCTGAAATCAGGGGCAAATGGAAGGCCACAATGTAAAGAACATTTACCCTCAATCAATTTGAGGTAAACTTAGCCCCAAAGCGTGCTGCCGACATAGTTTGGTCAAGTCAAGGATTTCGGCGCCGTTTCTAAACACGCGGCTTGCAGCAGCGAATACTCCCAATTCCGAAGGCTCCAGAAGCTCTATGAGCTATCAAAATGAAGCCCTACGAGTCTTCTTTCATTTGGCTGCTGTGGGGTTCGCTGAAATTTCGGATCTGAGGAGATCTAGTTCGATTTGTGGAGGTCAGTCAGTAGGCCGTTGGCTTCTCTTCATCATTCTTTGATCCATCGATTGAGGTAGGAATTCTCAACCAAATCTTGATCATGAGTATAGCAAATTTGTTCCTCTCATCGAGCTCTATCCATTGGTGGCAAAAGCCCCAATTTTCATTAGGTATCCGTGGAGAAATCGAGCTTTTGGTGAGGTGCTGTCCAAGTGTTCTTCATCCTAGGGTTTCGAGTTTTCTCTCTCCGATTTGAGGTAGGATCTAACAACCAAACTTTAATTAGTTCACATGAAGTAATCAGCATATTATTATCTTTCATTTAACTTAGAAAGCCCCAAATTCCATTGAGCATGCATCATGAATTTCGAAGTTTTGTAAAAATATATCTAGAACATGTTTCATATAGAATTCCTTAAGCCAGAGCTTGATTACGGGCTCATTTTGAGTTATATAACTTGATCTTCATGTAGCATATAGTATATGGTTGGATTCATGATCGAGTTAGCTTTCTTTTGACACCAAAATCCCTAAATTTGGTTTTGTATATCGAGAGTATTTGTCAATTTAGTGGAGGTATGTCCTGAACTAGGTCTACTTGTGTTCTTCATAGAATAGGTTGTGATTCTTGTGATTTCTGATGAAATTAGTGTTTCCAAATTGTAGTTTTATGACCCTAGAATGTCCATTAACATTCCTAGATCATATGGTTTTAATTTCAACTCATTTGGACCCCATTTGGATGAAATTTCTTATTTTCCGGAAGAGCAGCCGTTGCTGTTCTTGCAGGGGTCGACCCGTCTTCTGGGTGCCCTGGCAGGCCCGAGGGTCGACCCCAGGGGTCGACCTATGCAGCCCAGCGCGAGGGTCGACCCCAGGGGTCGACCCATACAGCTCCCAGACCCCCGTTTTGCAGGGGTCGACCCCAAGGGTCGACCCATACACTAGAAAACCCGTTTTCTTCGTTTTTCGAACCGAAGATGGATCCGAATCAATGGGGAATCAACCTATTTAACTTAGACCCATTGAAATCATATTTTTGAAGAACTTTTGACCTATTCATGTACCCCTCTTGATTTCAAATTTGCATTGGTTCCTACATGTAAACTTAGTGTAAAAACGCACCGTTTACCATCTTCATTTCAATGCATACAAGATTAAATAGAAACTCACTTAATTAATGATTAATGGTGTAACTAAATCTCTGTTAATGCATTCTTTTTCACTCCTGTGAGAGCTTGTTCTTTACCTTGTTAACTTGTTCTAGCTCGTTGGCACTTTGGCTAATACAAATGATAATGGTTAATCATGATATCTTAACTTGGTGATTAGGATTAATATGTTGTTTAGCTTGATTGATAGCCGCTGTTCTACAGTAATGCAGCATGATTTACTCTTATTGTGACTTGATTTCAATCTCCTTGATGATTATACTTACCTTGAAATTCTGGAAATGAATCTCTTTCCTACTTGATATTGTTATTGCTACTTAGCTTGAACCTTGGAATTCTGGCCATAAACTGTGGAAGTCTAGATTCGTGGGATCTTTGATCCAAAAGAAATCAATGCCTGGCAAACAAATAAGGGCTCGGTCTGGTCCTGGGAAGAGCGCCCGAACACTACGTGTACCCCCGGGGAGGTGAATGACTAGGTGTGGCATTTGGCACCAGTACTTGACATGTGTTAAATCTAGGACTGTCCACTACTCACTACTCTCTCCACTACTCTCTATATTACTCGCTACTACGTTTCACTTTCCACTCTTTACTGTTCTATACTCTACTTGTGGTTACTCTACTTGTTGATTACTTGGACGTGGAAATGAAAATACATGCGTGCTTGACATGACTAGAATTGACTTGATATGGCCAACTTCTTATCGTTATCTCATGTAGTAAATTCTTATCTTACCATTCTATTCATTATATTTCTTGACCTTGCAAGATCTTTAAATTCCGTTTCGTGATATTATCGTTATCTTTATATTGTTTTATCATTTGTAGCATGACATTTTAAAATGTAATTAAACTGTTAATCACTTATACCCGTCTGTTATTTCCTACTGGGCGTCAGCTCATAGTTGTGTTTTTCCCCTTTCCAGGCTTTTCAGGTGACGCGCTTACCGATGGGGAAGGGCTGGAGTGATGTCTTGAGTGTATCAGTTCTAGTGGTGTTTTGGAGAGCATTTAGTTTCAGTTATGTCATTGAGTTTTAGTGGTTGATTATTCCAGTTGTATTAAGTTAAACTTGAGGTTATTGTATCAGTTGTGGTTTGTTAATGATCATTTAGTATTCCATCTTGTAGCACTTGTGTATCATTTTAGATTTAGTTCCCTCTCTTGCTAGCGTGTCCCTAACTGTACGTCCCGATACTTCCGCCTTGTTCGGGGCGTGACAGTGAACCTCCAGATGCCTACAGGAGTTACACTAGAGCTTATAGACTGTTATTATGTTCCTTCTATAATAAAGAACATTATTTCCATTTCTTGCTTAAATAAATATGGATTTGTTGTAAGTTTTGGAAACAATGGTTGTTCTTTATTATTAAATGGTGAATTGTTTGCCAGTGGGAGCTTAATGAATGGTTTGTATATTTTAGATGTGGCATCTCCTGTGATGTGTGTGGACAGACCTCTTAAGAGAAAAAGAGGCAATGTGAATCAAGCTTATCTTTGGCATTGTAAGCTTGGTCATATCAATGAGGAAAGATTGAAAAAGTTGTGTAAGAATGGATACATTGATCCATTTGATTATGAATCATTCACGACTTGTGAATCTTGCCTCATGGGTAAGATGACCAAGTCTCCATTTTCTAGACATGGAGAAAGGGCAAATGAGTTGTTAGAACTCATACACTCTGATGTGTGTGGATCTATGTCCATACATGCCAAAGGAGGTTATTCATACTTCATTACATTCACTGATGATTTCTCAAGGTTTGGATATGTGTACTTAATGAAGTACAAATCTGAAGCTTTTGAGAAATTTGTCGAGTTTAAGAATGAAGTAGAGAAACAAATTGGGAAAAGTATTAAAACTCTTCGATCAGATCGAGGGGGTGAATACTTGAGTACGGAGTTCACACAGTTTTTAAGGGATAATGGAATATTATCTCGATGGACTCCTCCTTATACACCTCAGCTGAATGGTGTAGTAGAAAGGAGGAATCGTACCCTATTAGATATGGTACGGTCCATGATGTGTTTTGCTAGTTTACCCTTGTCCCTCTGGGGTTATGCCTTGGAGACTGCTGCACACTTGTTGAACAAAGTCCCATCGAAGTCTGTCGACTCCACTCCATATGAGATATGGAAAGGAAAGAAGCCAAATCTTAAGTACTTTAAAGTATGGGGTTGCCCTGCCCATGTAAAGAAACATGACTCTGATAAACTGGGATCTAAGACTGAGAAGTGTAGGTTTGTGGGATATCCTAAGGAAACTTATGGATATTATTTCTACCAGCCTAGCGATCAAAGAGTGTTTGTAGCTAAACATGCTGTATTCCTTGAGGAAGAGTATATCCTTGAAGGGAACAGTGGGAGCTCGGTAGAACTAGAAGAAGTTCTAGAACCACAACCTGTCAGTGTACCTTCTCAAGATCCAGTACAAACTGACCCACAAACTGTGCGTAGGTCAGGCTGGATACCTGTTCAACCAGATAGATATGTAGGACATATTTCTGGTAAGGTATCACATAATGAGGATGATGATCCTAAGACCTACGAGGAGGCAATGAGTGTCATTGACTCTAGGAAATGGCAAGAGGCCATGATATCTGAAATGGATTCCATGTACACCAACCAAGTTTAGAACTTGGTGGATCCACCTGAGGGTATTGTACCTATTGGTTGCAAGTGGATCTTTAAAAGAAAGATTGGAGTGGATGGAAAGGTTGATACCTATAAGGCAAGGCTTGTAACGAAGGGATATCGTCAAAGGCAAGGGGTTGACTATGACGAAACCTTCTCTCTTGTAGCCATGCTAAAATCCATTAGAATTTTACTTGCCATTGCTGCACACTATGATTATGAAATCTGGCAGATGGATGTGAAGACGGCATTCCTCAATGGAAACCTTGAGAAAGAAGTGTACATGACACATCATGAGGGATTCACATCCAAAGAGTATCCAGATATAGTGTGCAGGCTTCAGAGGTCCATATATGGACTAAAGCAAGCATCTCGCAGTTGGAACATAAGGTTTGATGAAGCAATCAAATCTTATGACTTCGTTAAGAACGAAGATGAGCCATGTGTATACAAGAAGGAAAATGGCAGTGCAATCACCTTTTTGGTACTGTATGTGGATGACATACTACTCATTGGGAATGATGTGGGTATGTTATCGTCAGTCAAAGCCTGGCTGTCAAATCATTTCTCCATGAAGGATTTGGGAGAAGCATCCTATGTGTTGGGGATTATGATCTATAGAGATAGATCAAAGAGGATGCTAGGCTTGTCCCAATCGATGTACATAGACACCATTGTCAAAAGGTTTGGCATGGAAGACTCCAAGATAGGTCTAATACCAATTAGAAATGGAGTCAACCTCTCTAAGGAGATGTCCCCTAAAACTCCAGAAGAGAGGGAGTACATGAGTAGGGTTCCCTATGCCTCTGCCATAGGGTCCATCATGTACGCGATGTTGTGTACTAGGCCTGATATAGCTTATGCTCTAAGTGTTACGAGCAGGTATCAAGCAGATCTAGGTGAATAACACTGGATAGCTGTGAAATGTATCCTTAAGTACTTGAGAAGGACTAAGGATCTATTTCTAGTTTATGGAGGAGAGGACTTGAAACTGAGAGGATACACTGACTCTAGTTTCCAGTCTGACAAAGATGACAACAAGTCAACCTCTGGGTTCATTTTTACTCTCAATGGTGGGGCAGTGAGTTGGAAGAGTTCCAAACAAGAAACCACTGCTGATTCAACAACCGAGGCCGAGTACATAGCTGCTGCCGAGGCGTCAAAGGAGGCGGTCTGGATGAAGAAGTTCATCGATGGATTGGGAGTTGTCCCAAGCATCTCTGATCATGTCCCCATGTTTTGTGACAACAATGGGGCAATTGCGCAAGCAAAGGAGCCGAGGTCTCATCAGAAGTCCAAGCACATTCTGCAGCGATATCACTTGATCAGAGAGATTATAGCTAGAGGAGATGTGATAGTAGATAGAGTATCTTCTGCTGATAATATTGCAGATCCATTGACTAAGCCTTTATCTCAAAGTGTGTTTGAGCGTCACCTTGGGCTGATGGGGATCAAGCATGTGGGTGATTGGCTTTAGTGCAAGTGGGAGATTGTTAGAGATGTATGCCCTTCAAGCCAATCACAAGTGTTGTGATGGTGACATTTCTTGTACAATTTCATTCAATATGCTAATGGCATTTACTTCATTATATTCTTAGCACGTTATAGTATGTTTGTTGTAATATGATGAAGTCCTTGAATATGAGCTATGATGACTGGATCATGATGAGATTGTGATAATGAGATCAGTCATCTAGATGTTTATATTCTAAATTTTCCTGGTCGTAGGATCTTCAAGAAGGGACATTGAAGATCCGGATAGACCGGTGCACGTGGTACTCACTCATGTGATGAGGGTGGTCGATCTCATAATCACCGGTGTGGTGACATCAAGGTACACGTGCAGGTGCTCGTTGGTGGAATGAGTTCACTGAACTGACCCGATCTAGAATTCCTGAATGGTAATCATGCTGACTGTCAATCAAGAGATTCTAGTGCCACAGTAGCACAGTTGGATCTTTGACCTGAGTCACTAAAGAGGTTTTGCATGGACTCCACTGAGCGTTTGATTGCTGACTTATGAACTTCAATCTTGTGGTTCTTAATAGTTAGCTATTCGGACTCAGTGGGATTCATGTGAAAACACTTTGGTGGACAACAAGGGATCATTCACTCTCTGCATGGATTAAGAGAGAGAATGCTCTATGGACATGTACTTAGAAATCCCTGGCCAGGGTATGGGGGTTCACTGAGAAAAGGAGTTTTCTAGTTAACTGTACTTAAGAGTACAAGGGTCCATAAGATCAGGATGCTTTAGGGTTTGATAGTTTGACCGTACCCTAATTCTGATTGGAGCATTGTATGAATGAGGATCTATAACTGTGCGGAATCTGATGACGGAAAGGTTCAATATGGGTTGCATCCCTCCCAAAGTCATTTGGGATCACGAGGTGTTGCTTGGTGCCGTTCGTGGTCGGAAAGCATGTTAAATCCATTGAGAGTTAATGGATTATGATTAATTAAGTTAAGAAAAGTTCTTAGCTTAATGGGCCTGAAAACCAAACAGACTATTGGGCCTAGAGGGTCACACACAATAGAGTAGTGGATAAGATGGATAAGGACGGTAATTATAGACAGTTTCTGGGTTTTTGTGAAATATGCCAGAGTCTATAAATACACGCTGAGGAGAGAAACCCTGGCCAAGCATCAGGGTTCCTCCCCTGGCCGCCCCCCCCTCTCTCTCCTCTCTGACCTGGGCGCACCTCTCTCTCTCCTCCTCCTACGGCGGTGGATGGTGGTGCTGAGGAGTGGCCGACGTGTGGAGATTGAGAAGGAGACCCCGTCTGTTCCCGCTGCTCGTGTGGATACATCTAGAGGCCGGACACTTGGACGGCTAGCAGCCCGACGAGCCTCTACTCGATCGTCTTCGGGCATCTGGGAATTAATTAATCTCGCAAAGGTATAGAACTATTCTTCCTAAGCGGGTTCTTCGATTAGTCGTTTTTTGATTTTGATCACCAGCAACGATCCGCTTCTTAGGGTTTCGTTGTTTCCGCTGCTCCTCCGATCGAAACTTTACAGTGATATGGTATATAAATTCAGATGGCTGCAAATAATTTCAAGCCTCACAACTTTGCTCTGATACCACTCTCTGTGGCACCCCGTTCCCGCGATCCCGTATCGTGTCCGAGGACGTCACAGCGGATGTACGGAAGTGTTGTGGGCCGAATATTTGTAAGGTAATAAAGTCCAAACCATCACATATTTCAAAAGAAATATAACCATACCATTTCCATAAGATAAACACTCATAATTTACATCGTATATATAGTACTACATATCTCTATCCAAAAGTCATATTTATATTCATTATTCAAAGGAAAACTAAATCCATTTATTCTGCGCGGTGGAATCCAAACTAAACCCGGGATCATCCTCCGACCTACCGCCCGTCGGAGTCAAGACGCACACTGGTCAATTTCCTGAAATGGTTAGGCAACGAAAGTGAGTCCAAAGACTCAGTAGGCATTAAAACCAATCACATGCTTATCATATACTAAACTGTGCAAATCCATGATATATAAAGCTAAGCACAATTTTATTGGATTGTACATATACTATGAATGCGAAGGAAATATAATAGAGTAAAATAATTCTCATATCTATAAGCAAATGCGCATAACAAATTTTATCTGACTTATATATAAATGTCATAGTACATATCTTAGCTAAATCAGAGCTTATACAGATGAAATTATTCTCAGATCATATCAAAGTCATATATCAAATATGAACTTCATATTATTTGGTAACATATATTGGACAGGCATCCCGTCACTAAAAGCAGTAGCAAACACATACCTAGGCATCCATACGTCGACATAAAGATAAATGGTCTAAACGCTGTAGGCTGTCGGCCTTGATCAACTACGCAGGATCGGGAGTTAATACTCCACCATTCCCCAGATAATTTTTTTATTCTGGATTCCGGATTTTTCAGAAGTCCGATTATCCTCGGAAATGGGCCTAATCCCGTAGCGGAAGCTAACTACGGTTTGTCGCCCCACACCTCCTTAAAGTGACACAGTGCATATGCTTAATCAAATTTTTATTCTTATTATGATGCTTATTACATAGTCGTCTCAATACTTTAAACTTGCCATTGAACTTTACAAAATAACTGGATCATATTTTAATATTATTAACTAAATATATATAACATGTGAAGAGATTAGAGTAGAGAGAGAGAGTAGAGAGAGAAATTAGAGAGAGAAAGTAGAGGGAGAAAGTAGAAAGAGATTAGAGAGAAATTAGAGAGAGATTAGAGAGAAAATAATATTTTTACAGAATAGTAACTAAATAAATAACTGATTCTAAACATAGATCATCGGATTAAATAAATAACCGACTTAAGTCTGAATAATTACATTTCAAATAAAATCAAATCAAAGAAATATAAATACCAAATAACATGCATTCGGTTTATCATGTCCCTACCTTTAGAATGGACTTCCGAATTGACTTTAGTATCTCACCCGAGCTCCCGTAAAAGTCCTTGCGTAGGAAAAGATAATTTTCCAGTCCCAGATGCGTAAAGAAGGGCGAAATTGTCCAAATAAATTTCAAATCCTCCGTCTAATTTTTTTATTAATTATTTATATTATTCTGATGCTGTATTATCTTCTCCGTTTATTAATAAAAGGATGAGAGTGGGAAGAGAGATGATAGAGAAAGTAGAGCGAGAAAGTAGAGAGAGAAACTAGAGAGAGAAAGTGGAGAGGGTAGAGAAAGAAAGTGGAGAGAGTAGAGAGAGAAGTAGAGAGAGATATTAAATAGAAAAGGTAGAGAGAGAAAGTGGAGAGAGAATTTATAGAGAGAAAGTAGAGAGAGAAAGTAGAGTAGAGAGAATGGAGAGAGAAAGTAGATAGAAAGAGAGAAAATAAAGAGATTAGAGATAGAAAATAAAGAGAGTGTAGAGAGAGAAAGTAGAGTGAGAAAATAGAGAGAGAAAATAAAGAGAGTGTAGAGAGAGAAAATATAGAGAGAAAATAAAGAGAGTAGAGGGAGAGAGTAGAGGGAGTAGAAAAGAAGAAATAAATGAAAATAGAAGAGAGAGAGAGAGATGTGTGTGTGTGTGTGTGTGTGTGTGTGAGAGAGAGAGAGAGAGAGAGTGGGGAGGGGAGTGAGAGAATAGAAAGAGTTGGAGGGGGAGAGAGGGGTGGATACGTGGGAAAGAGAGGGGGAGAGGGGGGCTTTATATAGGGGGAGGGGAGGAGGAGATAAGAGGGAGGGGGAGGTGTTAAGTGGGGGAGGTGTAAGGAGGGGGAGGGTTTAAGTGAGGGAGGTGTTAGGAGGGGGAGGGTGAAGTGGGGGAATGGATAAGGAGGGGGGGGATATTTTGGAGGGAGGGGGATTACGTGGGTTTTGGGTTTTTATTTTGTTATTATTATTATTTTTTGTTTAGATTTTTATATAAAACTCCCGAGAAAGTTAACAATAACATAATTTCTAAGAACTAGTTCACTCTATCTTATTTTTGGCCTTCCAAACGTCAAAATTTAAAAAAGTGTTCAACATGAAACTTGTAGATCTTTGAATTCTCTATCTAACGGGCCTAATATTGATCCTATTCTGACATTCCTATAAAAATGTATACATTATTAAAGTGAGATAGCTATTTAATTTACTTAATAAGGTTCGTTAAACAATATTGTTCAAGGTATTAGACTTTAATCAAGGTAACATAAAATTCATATGGACTAACTATAAGATATTTAACTATCTTTAAGTTTCGGACGAATTCGGGTGTTACAGTCTAGGCTATGACCCAACTAACAAGAGACCCCTTCAATTCAAAACCACCACCTTCTGCCTAGAGAAGGGAAAAGAGAAGCTGGACACACCATCCAGCTCAAATAGCAGTCAAGGAGCTCAACGTCCGAAAGAAAATTTAACAAACAGTGCTGGTCGACCACTTAAAATGTGAATGAATTTTGTGAAGAACTTCACTAAGCCCACTCACCAGAACATAAATGGTAGATGGACCAAGCAAATGGATCAGGATAAAAGCTGGAATTACTACAAACAGATGGGTCCAAACAGGATCTACTGGAGAAATAACTATCATCCTCAAAAATCTATTAATCAAGAAGCTCACAGAAGATATCCCAGGAATGGGAAGCCCAATGACTGGAATAGAGTTTACTTCTCCAGGCCAGTTGGACATAACCCCGGTTATAATTTCAATAAACCCGAAGTAAAGGTGCCAGGGAAAACCATGTTGAAGCAAATTTGGATTCCTAAACATCTGCTTAGAGATTTGAATAATGTCTTTGGACCCAACTCATCTTGGGTTCCAAATCACTTTGCTTGATTTTGATTGTGTAGGTCGGCCTGACAGCTGAAGACAACAAGTGGTACCTCGACAGTGGCTGCTCCAGGCACATGACAGGAGACCGATCCAAGTTCAGCAAGTTAGAGATGAAAGTAGGGGGTCTGGTCAAAGTTGGAGGAAAGAACAGAGGTAAGATCATTGGAGTTGGCACAGTAGGTAAGTCTTCCACAAACTCCATTGAAAAAGTTCTACTTGTGGAAGGTCTTCAACACAACCTGATTAGCATTAGTAAATTATGTGACAAGGGTCACAGGGTTGTGTTTGATAATGACTCATGCAAAATTTTTGAAATAAATTTCGATGTGGTTAAATTTGTAGCCAACCGGACTAATAATGTCTACATGATAGACTTAGACGCTGAATCTGAACCTAATCTTTGTTTATCTGCTAACTATGAAAGTGATGCTTTTGAATGGCATAGACGTCTAGGCCATGCTACTTTCTCTACCTTAAATAAATTGGTCACGCATGATTTAGTTAGAGGCTTGCCTAGAATCAAGTTCAATTCTATTTCAAAATCTTGTGATGCCTGTGCTCTAGGCAATCAGACCAGAAAATCTTTCAAGCTAAGATTTGAGCCATTGTCCTCTAGACCAATGGAACTTCTTCATATGGACCTCTTTGGTCCTACTGGGACTCAGAGTCTTAATGGGAATAGGTCTGGCTATGTGATCATTGATGACCACTCTAGATTTTCATGGATCTTTTTCTTAGCAAGTAAAAGCGATGCTTTTCAAAAGTTTAACCAATTTTTCAATAAGGTCAAACAAGAAGGAAAATACAAGATTTGTACAATTCAATCTGACCATGGAGGTGAATTTGAAAACTCCATGTTTTCTGATTTTTGCGAAAGAGAGGGACTAATACACATGTTTTCTTCTCCCAGGACACCTGAACAGAATGGAATTGTAGAGAGAAGAAATAGAACTATTGTGGAGATGGCCCGAACCATGCTGATTGAGAGTCATTTACCAAGGAAATTCTGGGCAGAGACGGCCAATACAGCAACTTATATAATCAAGAAGGCCATGGTAAGACCTATTCACAAGAAAACACCCTATGAGCTACTAAAAGGTAAGAAACCAAACTTGGTTCATTTCAGAATTTTTGGAGCTAAATGTTTTATTCATAATAATGACAAGAAAGACTTAGATAAGTTTGAAACTAAAAGCTCCCCTAGAATATTTTTAGGATACTCTGAAGTGTCAAGGGCATATAGGGTCTTTAACATAACAGACCAGAAAGTTGAAGAGTCTCTACACATCCTTTTTAGTGATGAGAAAGGTGTTACTAACATTAAAAATATTTACAGGGATTTCAATCACGATGGGAAATTCCTAGAAGACCAAGAAGAAGAGAAGACTCAGCTGAGTGGAACATCAAATCCTCCCAACCAGGAAGGGCCAAGAGAAACAGGTGAGTCTTCAATAAATATTAGATTCCTCAAAGATCACCCAATAGATAATGTCATAGGCAACCCTGAAGATCCTCTTTGGACTAAGTCTCATTTTAGGAATGTTAATAATCAAGACCTAATTGCTTTGGTCTCACAAATTGAACCCAAATCAGTAGAAGAGACCTTGGCTGATCAATCTTGGGTCAATGCTATGTGTGAGGAATTAGGTCAGTTCGAAAGAAATAATGTCTGGGAGCTAGTTCCAAGACCAGAAAATACTAATGTCATAGGAACTAAGTGGGTGTTTAAGAATAAAATGAATGAAGATGGAATCATTTCTAGAAATAAAGCCAGACTGGTAGCCAAGGGTTATTGTTAGAAATTTGGTGTTGATTTCGATGAGTCCTATGCACCTGTTGCTAGGATGGAAGCAATAAGAATATTGCTAGCATTTGTGTGCTCTAAGAACATAAAACTCCAGCAAATGAATGTGAAGAGTGCCTTTTTGAATGGTATCATCAAGGAAGAAGTTTTTGTTGAACAATCCCCCGGTTTTCAGTTTTTCCCTCAATCTAACCAAGTTTTCAGGTTAAACAAAGCTCTGTATGGTCTAAAGCAAGCTCCTCGAGCATGATATGAAAGACTGACTGAATTTCTGATCAACAAGGGCTACAACAGAGGTAAAGTTGATCAAATCTTATTTACCAAGGGTACAAATAACGATCTCATCATAGCTTAGGTATATGTAGATGATATTGTGTTTGGATCAACTAGCTGTGAACTATGTGATGAATTCTCTAAAATGATGTCTGCTGAATTTGAGATGAGTTTGGTAGGTGAACTAAAGTATTTTCTTGGCTTACAGATACAACAATTAGAGGATGGATGCTTCATCAACCAGACCAAATACACAATAGAACTATTCAAGAGGTTTGGTATGAACAACCTGAAGCACATTACAACACCTATGAGTACCAACACCTCACTGGATGCAGATGAGACAGGTAAAGAAGTAAATGCCAAGCTCTATCGAGGTATGATTTGATCTCTACTTTACTTGACAGCCTCTAGACCTGATATACAGTTCAGTGTAGGAATGTGTGCAAGGTATCAGTCTAGACCCACTGAATCACATTTAGTTGCAGTGAAAAGAATTTTCTGATATTTGTCAGCTACACACTCTCTTGGTCTATATATGGTTTCCTGCATCACACACACTTGATTTAGTTGCATACACAGATGCAGATTATGCAGGGTGTAAACTAGACAGGAAAATCACTAGTGGTCACTGTGAATTTTTAGGTGGGTGTTTAGTGTCTTGGGGCTCCAAGAAACAACACTCTGTGGCCCTCTCCACTGCAGAGGCTGAATATGTGGCTGCAGGGAGTTGTGGTACACAAGTCATTTGGATTAAACACCAGCTACAGGACTACCAAGTAGACCTGGGGTGCACACCTATCTATTACGATAATACCAGTGCATCAATCTAGCCAAGAACCCTATTTTGCATTCCCGCACCAAACACATAGAGATAAGGCATCATTTCATAAGAGATGAAGTCTCTAAGAACAACTTTGAACTGATTCATGTAGGCACTGCTAATCAGATTGTTGACATCTTCACCAAACCTCTGGACAATGAAAAATTCACTACACTGAAAAAAGAATTAGGCTTATTCAAGTTGTCTTAAGTGTGAAGTCTGTTCCTATTGTAAGGGGGAGTTCTGTGTGTCAAATGGTTAGCCTTCAGTAATGCTTTGTTTAAGGGGGAGCTGGTTGAGCTGTGAGAGGGGGAGTTCTTTGACCGGATCAAAAGATTGACCACATATGTGTCATTGCTGGTTCTCATGACTGAACATGTACGGTTCTCTCAGACAGTAGAATCTCACTCATCTCTTAAGTCTATAAGTCTGTGTTACTAAAGTCCAGCTAGAATCTTCCCTCTGGCAGTCTATCAGAGATCTGGATTAATTGTATAAAGTATATCTTCCTACATTGTCAGTGATTCCGGTTCAGGCCAAAACCTGTATGTCTTGATATCTGTCCAAAATAACTTGAAATCTAGACTTTAGGAGTCACTTCAAGAGATAGTCCCTCTGGTATTGTTTTCAATCATTCCATCTCCTCAACACAAGGGATCAACTGAATGAACAAAGGTCTTGATTTGGTCACTGAGAAACTGGGAGCTTCATCAATGAAATGAAGTTTTTTCTATGTCATGAGGTGTCAAATGCGTAACAAAAAAAATGAAAAGAAATGACATTAATATCCTGACCATCACAGAGCAATGGTGGCTAGCTGGTGAGTAACTGGGGACTCTGGCCTCTAATCAAGGTGTTTCCTCATGTCAAAAGCCACAGTTATTAACTCTGTTCCTTTAAAAAAAAAAGGGGGAGGTAATGAGGTACTCACACTGAGTAACTAGGGATTCAGGCCTCTAATCAAGGTGTCTCCCTAATGTCAAAAGAGTGAATTACCAACTTACTCATTGGTCTTTTTAAAAAACACCACAAAATCCCTTGTCTTTATGCAATTTAATGGATTGCTTGTCCTCAATACCTTGAGAACATCTTCCTTGACTTTGTCTCTTGTTGTCTTCTGGGATAGTTGCCTGTTCAGCTATGTCATGCCATACTTGGTCACTCCTGTTCTAAATCATATACTATGTATGTTGATAAACTTTTCTCTCATTCAAGCTCTCTATTGTTTACTAGAGTTCAAGAATCTTCACTTGAGTTTAGCACCTCATTTATTCTCTTAAGACTTGCTCGTGTCTTTCTACACTAAGAAGTTACTGTACCTCTCCCTCATGTCTCCAGCACTTTCATATATCCTTCATTTTCTTTTGATGATGTCAAAGGGGGAGAGAGGTTATGCAATGCAATATCTGAAAGTAGGTCATCTGGGTTCATGGCAATTTCTGAGAGTGGTTTTGGTGAGAGAAGAGTTTCAGAAGTTGTGTTTAGTTTATCTGCATGATGCGCTTAATATTGCATGTTTTAATGCTCTAATATTGATTGATTCATAGTGTTGTCATCATCAAAAAGGGGGAGATTGTTGCATTCCTACGATTTTGATGATGTCTCACACTATAAATCAATCTGTTTCTATCTCTAGATCAACTCATGCATCATCATTTAGGACAGTGCTGTTCAATAAACTTCTTGCCTCAGTGCAAGTCCTAGTGAGTTTCTTTAGGTTGTGAGCAGTAAAAGTTCACTACGTTGACATGGGCAGTTACTTGGTAGCACTCACTAGGTGCACGATTCAAGCCTTAACTTACACGAGGTCCAAGCATAATATAGTAAGTGCATGCCTTCCACGAAGTCTATACATTCTTCACTTTAAAGTCTGAACACAGCTGCTTTGATGCCGTAGCAAGTCTATACATTCATTGTGACTTGTGCATGCATCATCTCATCAAGTCCATACATCACTGCACACCAAGTCTGTACATCGTCAGTGCTCTTCATGCATGTGCATAGTTCATGCATCACCTCTTTAACAAGTCTATACATCGTGTGCTTCACGTATTTCTAAAGTATGTACACTCGATTGGTGGCTTGTTCATGCATCATCTATCAAGTCTATACATCGCTGCATTACACATGTTCAAAGTATGTACATTCCTCAATGGCTGTGCAATCCTTTAAAGCAAGTCTGTACATCGTTCTCACGTGCACACTAAGTCTATACACTCGTTGCTGGCATGTTTGTACATCGTCTTGTACATTGCACACAAAGTCTATACATTCAAATGGCATGTCCATGCAGTCATTGTTGCTGTACTTACTTTGATATATGCATGCTGCATTACACACGCTCAAAGTGTGTACATTCCTCAATGACTTGTGCAATCCTTCAAAATAAGTCTGTACATCGTCCTTTGGTTCAAATCTTGAACTAGCTCGATGCATCCATTTTTCTCTTCTGTTATGTCCATGCATCATCTTAGCAAGTCTATACATCGTCCTGTAGCATGCACGCACTCAAGTGTATACATTCCTCAATGGCATGTCGGTGCATCCATATTCGTTGTGCATACTTTCTTATATGCATTTGTGCATCTTTCATGACAAAGTCTATACACTCTTTACCATGCATTCAACAAAAAGATTCTTATATCAGTTTTTCATGGCTAGATAAGTTAAATTTTCCGTCATCCTTATGTAGTCATTTCTATTCCAGAATTACTTTCAATGGAAGCATGAATCATGAAACTCAAAATGAGGATTTTCATGACTAGATTCTCATGCAACAATGCAGGGTATCAAGCAAGAACTTATTGGAATTAAGGTGTTTTATTTTTTTCAATATTTTTCTCCTGCCCCCCCAACTTGAATGACATTGTCCGCAATGACATATGCAATAGAAAGATCAGAGAACAAGTAAATAGATAATATAGTTGGGATGGAAGGATACAACCTAGTGGGTGGGGCAAAGTGATGAAGGCTCCTTCTCTTCTTGGCCTGTCAACTGAAACACAAACACACTCAAACAAAACATCAAATCATAAAATCTTGGGTTGTCTCCCAGAAGCGCTAAGTTTACCGTCTTCAGCCAGACGCATGAAAGCTCAAGGAATTCATTCCTGATCACACAATGCGATGGATTCTTTTGGTGGTAATAGCTCATTTTTCAAGTATGGTTTCAGCCTTTGACCGTTAACAGTAAAAATATGACCATTTTGTGGATTCTGAATTTGAACGGCTCCATGGTCAAATGTTTTAACAACAATGAACGGTCCATCTCATCTGGATTTCAATTTACCGGGGAACAAGCGTAGCCGTGAATTGAAAAGTCAAACCTTTTGATTAGCATGGAAAGTTTTTCTATGGACATGCTTATCATGGAAAGCTTTGGTTTTGGCTTTGTAAATCTTAAAATTTTCGTAGGTCTCATTCCTTAGTTCCTCCAGTTCATTGAGTTGTAAGGCTCTTTGGGCTCCAGCTTGAGTTAAGTAAAAATTGACTTGCTTAATGGCCCAATAGGCTCTATGTTCAAGTTCTACGGGCAAGTGGCAGGCTTTTCCAAAAATGAGACGATATGGAGACATGCCAATAGGAGTTTTGAATGCAGTTCTATAGGCCCATAGTGCATCATCTAGTCTCTCGGACCAGTCTTTCCTATCCGGCCTAACTGTCTTATGCAGAATGATCTTAATCTCCCTATTGGAAACCTCCACTTGGCCACTGGTTTGGGGATGATAGGGGGTAGCGAGCTTATGAGTGATGCCATATTTGCGAAGCAGAGCTCGGAATTGGAAGTTCGAGAAATGGGACCCCCCATCACTAATCATAGCCCTAGGACATCCAAATCTAGAAAAGATGTTTTTCTTTACAAATTTCATGACCACCTTATGATCATTGGTCCTTGTGGCTACAGCTTCAATCCATTTGGAAACATAATCAACTGCCACCAAGAGGTATTCATTGCCAAATGATGGTGGAAACGGTCCCATGAAGTCTATTCCCCAAACATCAAAGATTTCAACAACTAGAATGGGATTAAGCGGCATCATATCTCTCTTCGAATTATTGCCCACAGCTTGACACCTCAGACATATTTTCAAAAATTCATAAGCATCCTTAAATAAAGTGGGCCAATAAAATCCACTTTGTAACACCTTAGACGCAGTCTTCTTTCCTGAGAAGTGTCCCCCACAAGATAGATTGTGACAAAAATTTAATACAGATTGTTGTTCCTCTTCGGGGACACATCTTCTGATGATCTGATCAGGACCCATATGAAATAGTTCCGGGTCCTCCCAAAAATAGTGCTTGACCTTAGCAAAGAACTGATCCTTTTCCTGCTTAGTCCACCCACTCGGGATCTGTCCTACTGCCAAGAAGTTGACAATGTGAGCGTACCAAGGGGTTAAAGTGTGATAGATAGATAACAGTTGTTCATCTGGAAAAGAATCAGATATGGGAATACTCTCGGGTATCACTATTCTTGACAAATGATCAGCCACAACATTCTCTAACCCCTTCTTGTCTTTGATTTTCAAATCAAATTCTTGCAGTAATAGGATCCATCGAATCAAATGGGGTTTAGCATCCTTCTTGGTGAGCAGATATTTCAAAGCAGTGTGATCAGAATAGACAATGACTTTGGCCCCCAAAAGATATGAGTGAAATTTCTCTAGGGTAAAAACAACGGCCAGAAGTTCTTTCTCTGTGGTGGTATAATTCAATTGAGCATCAGCGAGAGTGCGACTCGCATAATAGATCACCACAGGTTTCCTATCAATCCTTTGTCCCAAGACAGCTCCAATAGCATAATTTGAGGCATCGCACATGATTTCGAACGGTAGTGACCAATCCGGTGTTTGAAGAATTGGAGCTTAGATTAGGGCTGCCTTAAGGGAATGGAAAGCCTCAAGACAAGACTCATCTAGCTGGAATGGAGTGTTCCTTGGCCAGGAGCTTAGTGAGCGGACGAGTAATGGTAGAGAAGTTCTGAATGAATCTTATATAAAAACTTGCATGGTCAAGAAAAGAGCGAATTTGTCTGACAGGCGAAGGGAGAGGAAGATTGGAAATAAGATCAACCTTAGCCTTGTCTACTTCTATCCCTGTTTCGGAAACAACATGGCCTAACACAATTCCTTCTTTTACCATGAAGTGACTTTTCTCCCAGCTAAGCACCAGATTAGATTTAATGCATCGTGCCAACACTTTCTGTAAATTTTCCAAGCAACAATCAAATGAGTCTCCGAAAACTGAGAAGTCATCCATAAATATCTCTAAAAATCCTCCCACCATTTCAAAAAAGATTGCCATCATGCACCGCTGAAAGGTGGCAGGGGCATTGCAAAGCTCAAACGGCATTCTCCTAAAAGCAAACGTGCCATAAGGACACGTGAATGTAGTTTTCTCTTGATCTTTCGAGTAGATAACAATTTGATTGTACCCGGAGTATCCATCCAGAAAGTAAAAATATCTTTGCCCAGCTAACTTCTCCAAAATCTGATCCACGAACGGGAGAGGGAAATGATCTTTCTTTGTCATTGAATTTAATTTTCTGTAATCAATACAGATTCTCCATCCAGTTTGTAGTCTCATTGGTACTTCTTCTCCCTTCTCATTTTGAATGACGGTCAGCCCAGATTTCTTTGGAACAACTTATGTTGGGCTGACCCATTTACTATCAGAGATGGGATATATGATCCCGGCATCCAACCACTTTACCACATCCTGCTTAACCACCTCTTTCATATTTGGATTTAGCCGGCGTTGCATCTCCCTGCTTGGTTTGGCATTGTCCTCTAAGTAAATGTGGTGCATACAAACATCCGGACTAATCCCCTTAAGATCCGCCACCGACCAATCAAGTACCCCCCTATGCTCCTTAAGGACATCTAAAAGTTGATATTCTTGAGCAAAAGTGAGATTAGAAGCAATAATCACGGGCAGAGTTTGGTCAGGACCCAAATAAGCGTACTTAAGAGAATCCGGTAAAGATTTCAATTCAAGAGTAGGCGGATGAGCCAGAGATGGAAGAGCAGATTCAGATTATAATGGAGGAAGTGGCTCTACCCTAGATCAGAGTGCAAAAGAGAGAGGGGAATCTTGAAGCAAGCTACCCTCTTCTATGGTTTCCTTGATATCATCCGAACTTTCATCACTCACCTCCTCAAAGATATCAATGATATTGCATTCTTCTTCGTGGTCCAGGTACTGAGAAGCCTTAAAAACATTCAAAGCAACCTTCTCTCCTCCAAATTATATATCCATCATTCCCGTGGCACAATTTATATTGGCCTTTGCCGTGGCTAAAAATGGACGTCCCAAAATGATGGGTGTGTGCTTAAGATCCTGGGTCGAAACCATATCCAAAATGAGAAAATCCACTGGGAAATAACATTCATGCACCTTGATAATAACATCTTCCAACAGATCCCTTGGAGTTTTCACCGATCGATCCGCCAATTGAAGGATTATTGAAGTGGATTTTAACTCCCCCAGATCAAACTGCTCATAGATGAAGGTGGGCAAAAGATTCACGCTAGCACCTAAGTCTAGCAATGCCCGATCAAAAGTGACTCCACCTATATCACATGAGATTAACGGGGCTCCGGGGTCCTTCAATTTCTTTGGTAAATGATTCATCAAAACAGCACTCACATCCTCAGACAAGCGGATCTTTTGTTACCATCTTCGGCTCCCTCTTTGGAGTACAAAGCTCTTTTAAAAATTTCGCATATGCCGGCACATGCTTGATCGCATCCAAAAGTGGAATATTGATATTCACTTGTTTAAATAATTCCACTAATTCTCCCTGTTGCACCGGCGGTTTCTTGTGAGCATTCGGCTTTAGAGCATCGAGAAAAGGGACCTTAGGCACATATTTTTGGGATCCTTCATCAACTTTTGCCTTCCCTTTCTCCAGCTTCGTCTCTCCACCCTCCGGCTTCTTCATTTCTTTAATAATCACGGGCTCCTCTTCCTCATCACTCTCCTCTTGGGCCTCTTGGCCCGAACTACTACCAACTTCCTTAGTCCTATAAGGATCATCAAAAACCTTCCCGCTCCTAAGAGAAGAAATTGCCTTAGCATTCTCAAATTGGGGACCTGCAGGAGGAGGCGGCTGAGGTTGATTTGGTTGAGGAAGAATATGAACTCTTTGGGAGAAGCCCGGAGGTTGGTTCCTAGGATTAGCCATAGGCTCGCTAGGAAGTTGACCTACCTCTCTCCTTACATTACTTGCTGCTAATTACCCTATCTGACCTTCCAACTTAGCAATGGATTGTTACTGAGAAAGAATGAGTTGTTGGAGTTGGTCAAATTTTTCATCAAAATTGGGCTGCGGAGGTTGAGGAGAGGGTTGGAAGGGAACTTGATTGAGTCGGTTAGAAAGATATTGATGGTATTGGCCCTGAGAAAATTGAGCTTGTTGATACGGGGCCTGAGAATAATATGATGGGTGTTGAGATTGTTGCGGAAAAGGTGCATTGGATTGAGAAAAATTATGATGAGCTTGGTGAGTTGGGTGTTGAGTTTGGTGAAAAGGAGATTGATAATGTTGGTGAGATTGAATTGGAACATGAAAGGGTTATTTTTGAAAAGAGGGATTTGATTGGGTAGATGGACCTTGCTGAGATTTCCAAGAAAAATTCGGGTGGTTTCTCTAGCCTAGATTGTAGGTGTTGGAATAAGGATCATAAGGAGGCTTAGAGACACCATGAGCAACGAAGATTTGTTCTTGGATGAATGGGGGAAGCTGGGCTGCAGTGGACAATCAATTACCACATGATCGGGGCTAGAGCAAAGAGCACAGATCTCTACTGGGAGTTGAGAATGGTTGAGGTCGAGGACCTGAAGAAGAAGGTTCCTGCCTAGATAGAAATTGATCTAACTTTTGAGCTACGAGATTAACCTTCTCTATCTTCTGCGCCAACAATTCCATTTTGTTCAATTTCTAAGTCAAGGCATTGATATCCATCCTATTCTCACACTCAACTTGTCTCTTCACTTCATAAAGCCCACCCTTCTTAGCCGGCCCAATCGTTCTTTCATAAGATGATAGCGAGGCATGACTGATCGAATTTTTGCTCAACATCTCAAATAACTCATACGCCTCATCCTCGCTTTTACTCATAAAAGTCCCCCCACATGATGCGTCCACCATTTGACTGTAACTATCAATCAATCCCTCATAGAATGTTTGAACTATTTTGCATCTTGACAAACCATGATGAGGGCATTTCCTTAACAAATCTTTCAACCTATTCCATGCCTCATGGATTTGTTCCCCAAGATTTTGTGAAAATCCATTTATCGCTCTTCTCATGGTATTGGTTCGCCCTATGGGATATAATTTCTTCAAAAATTCCTTTTACATTTCTGTCAATGTGTCTATGGATTTACTTAAGACTCCTAACCAATATTTGGCTTTATCATTGAGAGAGAATGGAAAAAGAGTCAGCCTGAGAGCATCATCAGAGAAGTTTGGGATTTTCACTGTTGAGCAAATCTGGAGGAACTCATCCAGATGTTTGTAGGGATCCTCGTTAGTATTGCCATAGAAGGATGGCAACATTTGAATGGTGCTTGATTTAATTTCATATTGGGCTGCTTGATTTGAGGTGCTTGGGTATAAAATGAAGGTTGGTATTGATCGGATAAGAAATATTCCTTCATTTGCTTGGGAGCGACTTGTTGAACTTGCTGTTGATTTTGGTTGTGGTCTATCATGAGGTTAGGTTGATGGTGAGTTCTTGAATGTACTAACATCTCAATCTCTCCTATAGATCCTAATAAAGGTGGGTGTAAGGATCTCCTACCTTGCATAAATTAGGACAAAAATGAGAGAGAGATTTTTTAATGATGATTTTTTTTATTTTTTTTATTTTGACACAACCAAGACGAAGAGAGAGAAGAGAATGATTTTTTTCTTTTTATTTTTTTATGCAAACACAAATAAATTATCACACAAATTACCATAAGGACCTAGATGTGTCCTACACCTACAAATGAGGTTTCACAAAATGATTAAAGTAAAACTTAAGTTCACCCTCAATATTTCCACCAGCCAGGTAAGGGGTGGGGTAGTGGGAGGCTCCCCTACTTTCGTAGGGACCTAATTATGTCAAACCACTAGCCCGCTTAAGGCGTTTGTCGTCCGACCATTTTATCTTAGGCACCCGTTTTCATAAGAGGATAAACCCAAATAACACAAGAACCACAGTGTGATCCTAGGGCCAACGTCTACTGAATTTTATTTATGGCTTAGGTGATGCAAAGATGAAGAAAATTGTGGTTTGTGAGTTAAGGAAGGGTGATGAAATCCCCACCTTATGTTATTTAGGGGTGTTGCCCTTAAAATATTTTGAAATGAAATGCACATCACCATTTCAAACAAGGGGTTCTTATGCAATATGAATGCCAGAATAGGATAAGTAGAACGTACCTTGTCCCTCGCAATCTCCAAAATGTAATTAACAAAAATTCAAAAAAAAAATTGAAAGAAGAACTTCTATCATAAATGATGCATGACCTAGAGCATGAAAGTGTGATTTTCTACTCTTGGAATGAGGTCTTTTATTTTGGTGCAAGTGTTACCTTTTTTTAGTTAATGAACCTATCTAGCCAGCATATTTTTTTTTGTTTTGATTTTTTTGAATTTTTTTGAATTTTTTTTCAATAAGAGAGGAATACAAGAAATTATAAATAATAAAATAACAATGACATGTAATTTTTTTACAAAAGTAAGCCTAAATTGATGTTTTTGTGTGTTATGATTTTTTCTGATATATATATATATATATATTAAAAAAAATTTAGATTTTTTTTGAAGATTTTCCAGAAATCGAAAAAATAGAACATGTTCCTACGTTTCAGTCCTTTAGTGACGCTTCACCACTACAGTTCCAGGCTTTCAGCGGCGCTTCATTTTCTGAGAATTTCAGGTCCGATTTTTCTCTTTTTTTGATTTTTCTTTTCTTTTTCCTGTAAAATAAAAATAGAAAAATTAATATACAAATATACAAATCAAACACAAGAATATCCAACTATAAAAATTATTTCCTCCCTGACAACGGCGTCAAAATTTGATGCGCTCGGCACCCGTCGTTTAAAAATGCCATGCCACATAATTTCAAAATTTATAAAATCGCACTCACTCACTTAAATGACTTTAAAAATACAAGTAAAGTGGTAAGAACATGTCGATCCCACGAGGAGGAAATATTTTCAATTAAACATGAGTTGAAAAATTCTTATATTTGAATCTATAAATTTTGAGTGAAATTTATGAAATGATTTGTTTATTGAAAATTGTAACTATATAAATCAAACGAATAATTTAAAATTAAAAGAATAAGGGAAGAAATATAGTCGGAGAATTGGAAGAGTGACGCCGTCCACGCCGTTCCGAGCCTTTGATTGCCGCCCCGCTTTGGTAGAACGCCGTCGGGAGAAGACCGAGAGAGAACGACCGCCTTGGGGTGTGTGAAGGATGTAAAGAAAGGGAAGTGGATGAAAGAACTACGAAAAGAAAATCATAATGAAACTAGGGTGACATTAGAATTAAAATAACTTTGAAACCAGCGAGAATTAGAAGAAGTTACAGAAGATAAAGTTGAAGATCAGAGGGGTAGGAATAACTTTTATGAAGAGTGTAGAGAGAGAAAATGAGAGGAAGGAGGTGATAATTTGAAAAACACGGAACCTATGCGCGGGGGTGAACAGTAAAAACGTTAAAGATAGAACTACGGAAAAATTAAAATAACTCCAAAAATAAGAAGAATTAGAGGAAATAGTAGAAGAAGCAAAGTTAGATATACAAGAGAGGAACAACTTTTATGAAGAACTCAGAGATAAAAGAGGACTGGAAGGACATGAAAATGGAGAAATGGCAGAAGGTATCAACTCGGATGAACAGTAATTGATCAGGACAGAACTTAGAAACATATGCAATAACTTAATAATGGAGAGGAATTAGAGAAAATGATAGAAAGAGAAAATGTATAGAATTGAAATATGAACAACTTTGAAGAAGACAATAAATTCAAATGAAGATCATAAACGTATGTAAATGGCTAAACAAGACTAAAATACTCAAAAACATACAGTAACAGTGAATGAAATAGAAACCTGAAGGGCCTCCTGCCCCCTCTCGCCTTCAAAAACACTAACAATTCTTACAAAATTCTCACAAGAAGTAGCAAAAGAACTAAAAATGGATTACAAGCTTCTTCTCTTTTAAACCATTCCCCAAATCTCTTTATATAGGTCTTCACTAACCCTCTGTTTCTTTCTATGCCCGTGTGTCTCTTCTCTGCGTGAGAACACATGCCGCTTTGTTTGGTCGGTTTGGCTGCTCCGCGTGTGAAGCCGTGTTGCACTCTTTTTTTGGCCGTGTGAAGACCAACCACATCTTGCTGTGTTGAAGACCAGCCGAAATGCCCCTGCAGCTTTGAAGGTTGCCGATGTGTGAAGGCCACCATGAAATGGAGCCTTTGCATGCATGGCCCATGGTGGAGAAGCTTTTGTAGCATGTGGCTAGCATTCATGTGGAGCCTCCCCCACCTGTATGTTTTCCAACATGAAGGGCCCATGTGCATGTAGCATGAAGTTGCCAAGTTGCCTTGTACATTTTGCTGCCTTCACGTTGAAGCCTCCGCATGTTTTGTGTGGGCCGCAGGAATCATGATGAGGCCACCACGTGAAGAGCCCATCTCCTGCCAAAGTCACATGCAAATGCCACCCGCAAAACACACATATATATGATATGTATAGTATGTATCTATAATATGTATCTATTATACTATTATATAAAGTCACCTGCAAAAGCCTTTAGCTGTATATAGCATAGATATATTAAGATTATATATAGATGATGCATAGATTATATGAATATGTATTATATATATATATATAGATATTAAGAATATATATATTATGAATATGAATATATATGTCTATAATATATATATATATATTATAAGTGAATATATATATTATATGAATCTATTAATATATATAGGTGATTTTTATTTCTTTTTATTTCTTTTTCTTTTTTTATCTTTTGAATTAATATTGGACTTGGTCGGCCATGGGCTTTTGGATCATTTTTGCGCAGACTTGTGGAGTTCTTGTCGAGTGTCTGTAAAATAACATATTTATTGATCAAATTATAATAATTTCATCAAACTAAACATTTTGATCAGAAATCGATATTATGTGTGATAAGTGTATAATTATTAACATTAAAGCTCATAAAACGTATGTATATCCTGAATTAACTCATACAAATGCACACTTATAAGTATCTCAGTCTCCGTCGTTTTCGGCGTCCATTGCGAGATACCTGTGGCGCAGTGTAAGACGTCAGTGGATGCATCTGGCTATTCTTCGAGTGAGGAGATGCTTCCGTCACATGACACGTGACTCTCACGTTTCTCGCGCGTTCTAACCTTCCCGGGTTAGTCTTTTCTTGGCCTTACCCGAGGTTACTGTTGTATAACATGTACGACGCTCTAGTTGTGCATGCAGTTGTGTTTAAGTGAGCTTGCACGACAATCGAGTCGTGTAGGCCTTAGTGTTCTGTGTCTGTCCAGGTCTTTTCTAGGCTTTTTGCCTGTCTTCGTAGGCCTTCGCCTAGGGTCTTGTGCTGTGTCAGCAGATCGGTAACTCCTGACTTTGTGAGATCAGGGTTCGCCTTTCTGTTGCTGTTTGGAGTAGTTTAGGGAGCCGAGGTTAATTTGGCAGCCGTGTTTTACTCGGTACGGCTTTTCCCTTTTCCTTTAACTGTTCCTACTCCTTCCGTTCTCGGTTTTTCCTTTACAACTTTCTAGTAGTAGTTTCCTGCCTTTCCTACTTTACTACTACTGCTGCTATTTCAGTTGTTCCGTGTTACTGCGTTATTTTTCAGTGGGGATCCGCGTGACCCCTACTGAGCCAGTGACACGAGACTCACCCCTGCTTTTCAGGTGTGGTCGTCTCTACTTCCTTGGCGATTCCTGGTGGAAAGTTCGTAGTTGCCAGCGGTACCTCCGTCGGGCTTCCCTGATGTGAGACGAACATCCGAGTCCGAAATTTGCTCTTCTGTATATTTTCTCCACTCTTTTTTTTCCTTCAAAAAGAACACATCAGTGGGAGAGAGATAAAGAGAGAGAGAGAATAGAGAGAATGAGTGGATGAGAGGGATGATGAGAGAGAAGGTGATGAGAGAGAGAGGTACCCGCGGCCATGCAACTGACGGAGGGGAGAGAGAAAGAGAGAGGATGGGTAGAGAGAGAATGATGCCGTCGGACTCGAATGACCTGGGCGGTGCACTGGCAGGAGGTCATGCTCGCCATGCGACCCGGTTGCTCACCAGGTTGTGGATATCGCCGAGGTAGAGGGAGGCGGAGCTATTGGCCCTCGCATGCTCGGGGCGGCAGCGGCTACGTACACGGGGTGGCAAGGAGACTGCTCGGTGCGGCTGAAGTTGTAGCTGGTTGCTCGTTCGTCGTGGGCGAAGAAGGTGGCGGGCACGAACATTGCCGATACGTGGACGATGGTGGTGATGAGAACGGGCTGCCGGAACGCTACGGCGTGCTCGGGCCCTCGTCGACGTTGGCTAGAAGTGAACTGGGCGTGGGTTGCATGGCGGAATGCCATCCTCATCGTGTGGCCTGGGTGCTCGCCGCATCCTGGGTATGGCCGAGCTCAAGAGGGGGTCGTGCTCGGAGGGTGGCTGGCGACGTGGCTCGGATGCGGGTGCGTGGTGAACGTTGGCGGCCTGCCCGGCAGCGAGAGCAGGTGGCTCGCGGGTTAGGTCCTCAAGCGAGTGTGGCGATAGGAGTGCATGGCGGTGGGGCTGGGTTTGCAGAGAGGGTAGGGTGCATGGCGATGGGGAAGGTGGGTTTCTCGGACAGGGCAGATGAGTGAAGGGAGTGGGGGAGTGAGAAGAGGAGGGGGTTGGAGGCTGTGAAGGGGAGAGAGGGGAGGGAGATTGGTGCATCGACGGTGCCCCTGTTCCAAATAGGGGACCGCCCCGTGAGTTTGAGAGAGTGAGGGATAGGGGAAAAGAGAACATGGGGCTGGGTGTTACGTGATGTGGGGGTGTGGGTTAGTGGTGGGAGGTGGTGAGAGGGAGGATGGAGGGAAGGAGGGTGGCGGACGGGGGATAGGGAGGGGCATCTCACCCCAGGCTTCTCACCCATGGACATGGGTATCTCACCCCATCTCCTTCTCGGAGAACCCAAGAAAGGCTTCACACCTTACGTGGATGGTTTCTAAAAATTCTAATCACTTCATTATTTTAAACAAAGATTACATGACCTTTTATAGACTCCACAAAGAAGACCAAAAGATAACTCACCTAACACCTACTTCCTACCACTCATAACTCCCTTAGGAAGACTAAAAGACACAAATAAAAAAAGACTCTTACATAATAGTTGGGGACATAATTAAAACGTAAAACATGGCCTATTTGGCCCAAACATGCGACCCAATTAATAAGAGACGGTTAAACATAGATATATATTTGATACTTTTGTTGAAGTCGATTCCGTCATTCTCCCGACCTTAGTGTACGTTTTTCTTTCTGTTGGACTGTACTTGTCTTTCCTTTAGACTGGACTTTGGTATAATTGTTAATTTTAACTGTTAATTAAAAAGTAATTTTATTTCTGCTACTTTAGCAAACCTGATTAATAAAATTTAATTACTTACTGTTATATCTGCGACTTCAATGTACTACACGACAGTCCTTTTATCCCTTCGGAGCTTTACAGCTCTTGGGAGGCTTCACGGGTTCCAAGTGGTATCGGGTCTACTCGGTAGTCCTATCAGGTATATCCGGTATCCGGAGTCCGGGTCGTCACAGTTGTCCTCTAGGGTATCGCCCATGACTCCTTCTGACATCGTTTCCTTGGTGTTTGCAGGCTTCCACGAGTGCCGGACGACCTTCCCCCAACAAATAAATATTAAAAATGTGGTATGAGGTCTAGGAACCATTTTTCCACCTCTACAAAACTCATACTACTGACCCATGAATTGATTTCATATTCAAAACTCTCACTTAACTCACCGACGTAATAATTTAATCTCCAAACAAAACCCAACCAAAACTTAGTGAAATACATTCATAAATGAAATAAGATTCATAAATTAAATTTAATTACAAATCTCACTGACCATGCCGTATGGTATTTTTTAGCTAATGAAACGTCATATTATAACTTCACGTATATTCTTGCGTACTGATGAAATCAACCCTTGCATAATTCCAATGCACCCCCAGTCGCATAGGCTGACCATGTCCCCCGTATGGTCAGGCGGTAACTGTTTGACATTCCATTCGCACAAGATAGATCTTCTAATTCACCAAGAAAAAGATATTTAATGGTAGTGTCCGGAAACGGGTATGAACAAGATGCAGCAGCAATTAGAAGGGTCCGTTGGAGGCTTGGAGCATGAGATGCCTGCTTCTCTCCTTATGAACGGCACTTATGCTCTCAAGGATCCTCCTCTGCTTCTGCTTCTTCCTCATGGGTGGTGCAGCCCCAGATGAGTACGGCTTCCTCTTCAATGGCTTCCAGGGAGCTCACCTGAGCCTCGATGGCGCGGCCGAGATCACCCCCGAAGGTCTGGTGAGGATGACCAACTCCACGGCGCCGGAGAAGAGCCATGTCTTCTTCGGCAACCCCATCCGGTTCAAAGGGGTTCCGGCTGGTACCGTCTATTCCTTCTCTTCCACCTTCGTCTTCGGAATCGTTCCCCTGTACCCCGGCCTCAGCGGTCATGGCGTTGCTTTCTTCATCTCCCCCTCCAAGAATCTCCAAGGGACCATAGGGAGCCAGTACATGGGCCTCTTCAACACGTCGAGCAATGGCAACCCTTCCAATCATATCTTCGCGGTGGAGCTCGACACCGTTAGGAACCCCGAGTTTGGCGATATCGACGAGAACCATGTTGGGATCGACATCAACAGCATGAGCTCCAACGAATCTCACACAGTGGGCTATTATGCGAATTCCAGTGACAGATTTGAGGAGCTGAGCCTCATAGGTGGGCGTCCAATACAAGCCTGGGTGGAGTACGATGGCACGAGGATCCAGCTCAACGTGACAGTAGCTCCCATGGAGGTAGCCAAACCCAGAATTCCTCTGCTGTCTTCCACCGTAAACCTCTCCGGCGTGCTTCTCGACCAGATGTATGTGGGCTTCGCTTCCTCCTCAAACACGTTTCTATCGTCTCATTATCTCATGGGTTGGAGCTTCAGAATGAATGGATCTGCTCAGTCACTCAACCTCTCAAGTCTTCCCGCACTGCCTCAGAACAGAGTAGAAGAAAGACAGAACCGTCTGCCAATCTTCTTGCCCTTATCTGTGACAGTGTTGGTAATGGCGGCAGCTGTTGGTATCACCATTTTGGTGAGACGGAGGATTAAATATGCAGAGTTACTTGAAGATTGGGAGAGAGATTACAGGCACCACCGCTTCTCATATAAGGAACTGTTCGACGCAACCCATGGCTTCGAAGACAGGGAGCTCCTGGGCGAAGGGGGCTTTGGCAGGGTCTACAGAGGAGTGCTGCCGAGCTCTAAGATTCCAGTTGCCATCAAAAGAATCTCCCAGAAGTCCAGCCACGGGATGAAGCAATTCATAGCGGAGATTGTGAGCATCGGCCGGCTCCGACACCGGAACCTCGTCGAGTTCCTCGGGTACTGCCGGCGCAAAGGGGAGCTCCTCCTGGTCTATAACCTGATGCCCGGGGGTAGCCTGGACAAGATCCTCTTCGACCAGGCCGGCTCAACTCTCGACTGGAAGCAGAGGCTCCGAATCATCAGAGGGGTCGCAGCGGGCCTCCTCTACCTGCATGAAGAATGGCAGAAGGTGGTCATCCACAGGGATATTAAGGCCAGCAACGTGCTGCTGGACGGCGAGCTCAACGGGACGCTGGGCGACTTCGGCCTCGCGAGGCTGTACGATCACGGGTCCGATCCCCAGCGGACCCTTGTGGTCGGCACCGTAGGCTATCTCGCGCCGGAGATGATCAGAACACGCCGGCCGACGAAGGCGACGGATGTGTTCGCCTTCGGCGTCTTCCTCCTGGAGGTCGCCTGCGGGAGGCGGCCGGTGGATCCGAAGGCGCCGGAGGAGGAGCTGGTGCTGGTGGACTGGGTGCTGCGGTGCTGGAGGAGCGGCCAGATCCTGCAGGTTGTCGACCCGAAGCTGCGGGAGTACGTTGCGGAGGAGGTGGAGATGGTGCTGAAGCTTGGGTTGTTCTGCTGCGACCCGTTGCCGGGGGCGAGGCCGAGCATGCGGCAGGCGGTGCTGTTCTTGCAAGGGGATCTAGCGCTGCCGGAGTTTGGATCTAGTTATCTGAATCCCGGTGTGATGGCATTGATGGAGAACGAGGCGTTAGATGGTTGCTTCATGTCATGTTCTCCGGACTCCGCTTCAGTTCTCTACGCAGGGCGTTGACCGGAGACCTTAGTTAGTACTGTTTGCTTGTTTTGTATCAGGAGGAAAATGTATATGTTTATTTCGGAATCATATTTTATATCGGGGATTAAGATTACTACTAAAAATAAGTTTAAATTAATAAGTGTTTTGTGTATTAAATTCACACTCTGTAGAAGTAGGAATTCAATTCTATTCTCATTTAGATATCTTTATTATTTAAACATACTCACATTTACTAGCCCATGCATAAATTGATTTCATAGTCAAAACACTCCATCGCACGCGTCTCCATGTGATGCAGATGGTATCACTTGCTACCAGTTCCTCTTACCTTTGTAAGAGAGGTACAGATCATCGGAGTACCGTTGGTTGTCTGTGCTAATTAAATAAGGTGGAATATATCGTAGAAGCTGTGCTGGAAAAAGAAATCACTTATTAAATATATTCAAGAGAAACTCAGAATCATACCTTTTTTTCATTAGCACTGGTTTATAAATGTCACTCTTGACAATGAAAAAAACGACCTCTTCGTACGTATACTGGAGCATAATTATATGTTGTGCTTGCCGTGTCGGAATCTAGCTCGCAAGCTCAGGTTACGAGAATTTAGCTCCACTACGTACATGCAGAAGTTAATACATGTATATGATTATGTTCATGACAAGAGCCACGCGATCTCTTAATAAATGTTGCAAGGGAAAAAAAAATATTTTTCATGATTCTTCAAGTAAACGGTTAATGAAGTTTAATTTGATAGCCAGAGATGCCAATTAAGCCGCAACATGTTGTCACAAATTAATTAAAAAGTCTCCAAGAAGAACAGCCGACCAACCCTACTAACAGGTTCGTGCAAATCCCGACCACGGGTTTGATGCTTCCCATCTTGCGTTGAGAAATATGCCTTCACCGTTGTTTCTGCTTGCATCCATAACCTCTTCCGCCGCTATGTTCATGTGGGTCATGACTCAGGAGTCGGGAGCACCATCAGAATTTTTCTTCCATCCTGGTGGTGTCCATTGCCCAGCCGGCATGAATCATCTTATTTTGCATCTCAATTCAACCCCAAGCTTCCTGCAACTTTTCCCTTTCCTCGTGGCCCTGTGAAACTTTTCCCTTTCGGAAGTCTGATGCTGTAGTATGAACAATTTGTCCTTTAATTTGACTACCTAGACGTGACCTATTATTAAAGACTTTGTTGCTTTCCGATCGAAGGATGCTTTGTTTTTACATATACGGGCTGTTTAATTAGAGAAGTACATGCAAAGACCTTCCATATTGATCTAATTAATTAGAAGAATCATCAGCATACAATCGTAAATAAGTGGCACTTGAAGTTTCACCATATATGGTTGCCAACGAGTCTTTTAGTTTAATTGTCACTTTTCGCTTCTGGGGAGGTTTCGGATTCAAATCCCATCTCTTGAAATTGTGTGAGAGAAAAGATTTGACCTGGGAATTGATGAGGGTGTATGCCCGATAAAACAATCACCTATATCGATAAAATAACAATATGTGTGACCAATATGTGAACAAGATGATAGAACCGGCCGGAGGCCTTAGCAGGCAAAACCCACTCTGCCTCCTTGTCGACCTGCCACATCCACATGCAGCGGTTGCTTGCCTCTCCTCCTCTCCTTCGTTTCGTGTTCTTCTTTTGAACTTTCTCGGCCTATCTTTGTCACTACTTTTCTCGGCCTACCCTCGTTCACTTCTTTTCTCTCGCACTCTCAAGTTGGACGTAGACTGGTCATATCCTTCTCTACGCTCCCTCTAACATGTGGCGTGCGATCCCTGGAGACTGATCCATGGGCTAAAGAACACACGTCGTTGAGCTCGGCTTCTTTCGTCCCCTGTTCTCCTCGTCTTATTCTTCTTTTGTTGCCTGTACCAGTGGGAAAGAAAAAGAAACGCCATGAACATCGGATCATCCCGGCCTCACAGGTCAGGGCACCTCCCATTTTGTGTGGTCACATGTCCTCTCAGGGTAGGTGGGTAGTGGGGGGATGGGAGGTGGTGTCGAGGGAAGGGGATAGGAGTAGGGTTCATCAACTCAATGATCCATATTAGATCGGGTTTTTTTTTTTACTGAAAGGTAATATTTACAAGGGAGGAAATGAGGGAGTCCGTTCATCCCTTCATTGCGGAAGGAACATGACGTGTCATCCCGGCCACCAGGCAAGCGGATTTTATATATAGCATGCAGAAATTAAAGCGAGGAGGAGGGGGTACAAAGGAGAGCAAGCTCCGGGGAGGAGAGGCGTCCTGCAAGCGAGGCAAGAGGCCGATACACACAAGAGCCAAGGTTCAAAGAGCCCAGAAGAAGACAGCTAGCTAAAAACTATAACCAAAAATGCCAACAAGATCAGCAAGATGCCATCAAGAAGAGGGACCCGAAGCTTGCTGAGGGAGCAGAGCCGGCTTCGGAGCAACATCACCAGAAGCCAGATAGGGTCAGGCGACCGAACGCCCTCCAGGCCAGCCGAACGACAATCACGAGCGGCCAAAAGGATGAAGGCCGGCTTAACGATGAGTGTTCCTCTTGTTCCTTGTAACCCAAAAGGGCCCAAAGAAATAGAAATGGGGCCAGGAATGCCAACGCAAAGAGCCTGCCAGCTACACCCTGACATCGTAAAACTCGAGAGTACCGTATCCCGTGTGTGTCCCATCAGGGCCTGCTCCCGTGGATGCCAATAGAGCAGCAACATATGATGTGGCAACAAGTGCAGTCAGCATAGGAGAAGGGTCAACGCAGGGGGAAGGCGATGCGTGGATTCCTGCCAACGGATGTGTGCCAGGATAGAGAAGGACGTGTCGACCGGAGGTTGGAAGAGGCTTGGAGGAGAGTAGCAGAGCACAGTCGGAGGGGACGCCGACGGGAGCGACAGCTGCACCCCCACCTGCACCTGCCGCACCAGCGAAGGATGACGTGGAGCTGGCCGCTGTCGCTGGGGGAGCAGAAGAAGGAGGATCCGAGGGCTGCCCAGTGAACGCCGTCGCCGGAGCAAGTGAAGCAGCAGGAAGAGGTTGAGTTGGGGTTGGTCTGGCATTGAGGCCAGCTTCACCAGCAACAAGGGTAGGCAGTGCCACGAGGGCGGGCAGAGGTGCCGAAACCTCATGGGCGACGTCGTGCGAACCAGCAGAACAGGCAACCGCAGACCCAAGGGAGGCCAAAGCAGAGCTTCCCACACCACCACCGGCAAAAGGAGAAATAGGAAAAAGACCGGTGGAGGGGGGGAGGCACGAGTTGCATTGCGGGCGAAGGGCGTTGGAGGAACACGATCACCACCGCACGAGGGGGAAGTGACTGTTGTGCCCCTGTGGTCATTTGAGTCATCTTGTTGTCACTTGGGTCATTCGACATTATCCTGTGGTCATTTGAGTTATTTGATATTCTTAGTTTTGATAATGGCTAAAACACTATAAGTCATTGATGTCTTACCACTCTTATATGACTAAACTACCTGATGTTCTTTCATGACAAATATGCCAAGGAATGAAGTGGAGATGGCAAAAGTTAAAGCTTAATGATTGATCGCCCTTGCAGCGCCCCTTGCGGGGGTTTCCGGGGGCGGAGCCCCCGGAACAAAATTTTGATTGAAGACTCAGTAATAAAACTTCAAGACAGTCAAGGTTGATGCCACAGATGATAACAGGCTGCTAAAGGACTCAAGCGACGGAGCTAAAGAGGTTAACGAACCGACCCGGGAAAACCCGGGGTCTGCCCAGCTGGCGATCGACCGCCAGCACAGGGGCGGTCGACCGCCCCAGCTAGCAGCTCCCAGTCTGCACGGGTCTCAGTGGCGATCGACCGCCAGCCCAGTAGCGGTCGACCGAAAATACCAGGGACTAAAAATCTACAGCGTTTCTCAGTAGCGGTTGACCGCCAGCTTCTGCAGGTCGACCGTCAGTCCCGAGCCTTCGATGTTGACTTTATTTTCCACTTCAAGAAGAGCCCCTTTCCTTGTATTTGTTTAACCCCAAAGTCACCCAATCCCCCATGGATTGTGGATCTGGTCTGAAGGATGTCCAAGGACCATTCAAAGTCTATAAAACCAACACAAGGAGGGTTAGAAACCCTAATGCTTCAAGTGATGCGGGACGGACACGGGAGACGACACTATACAGTGCCACCCTCGGACTCTAGATGAAGACGCGACCAGCAATACACACCAGGGAGACACTAAGCCCGACACTACGAGCTCCTAGTGGCAAAACGTCGCTAACAGAAGTAGAAGCTCACTCGTCATCCCAAGCGAGGGAAAGCGCGGACCGTGCGCGGTTAAGGAACCGGCGGAGGTCAAGGGTAGTCCGACTCAACTTCCGGACTCGGATCGAGTCGCGGGACGGGTCACTCTCACTCTCACAGCGGTGACATGGACACATGGGCTAGGAACCTACACTCTCGGCAGCGGCCTAAGACCGTATACTAGCTAAGCAATGTAACGCCAAGAAGTCAAGACCTTTACCTCCACGCACCCGGCGTGGCGAAGACACCCCGGCTGACTTACGGACCCCCGGTTAACATAATTCACAGCGGTACAAAAGGATTCGACCCACTCCACGCAGGGAGGTAAAAGGTCACATGTGGGCCCCGGGGATCACGCAAATCAGGTTGACAGGCAGCATCTTGATGTCGACTCGACGCGCCGAACTCCGCGTTTTTGTGCTTCCCGAACGGCGGGTTCTGCGGGCCCGTGGGGCCCACGGATGGCGCTGTCCTCCGGATCTGCGGAGGTGGGTCCCACTATGATGGAGACCCCTGGTGGCGCACCTCCACGGACGGCGGTCGGCCGGAGACACCGATTGGTGGCCGGTCGGGTCCGATCTTCAAGTTGTGGAATGGCTGCCCACGGATTTCAGTTCTGTTTTCCCTGCGCGCGCTCCGGCGAAAACAGCCGCTGCGGTCGATCCCGACGTCGGATCGGGACGCATGAGCTATCGTTGGAAAGCTCTCTTCAAATGATTCAATCTAGACTCAGAGAGATCTGATGGATCTAGCCGGATCTAGACTTTAATGAATTTACAAATCCCTGTTGTACAGTAACCGAGACATCAGATTTACAGGGTACTTGTCTTAGAACCACCGTTGACCACCTACTTTCCGTAGGAATCAGACTTTGGGCTCTTCTTCAACATTGTAGATAATCAAACCAAGAAGCTGGGACAATTTTTAGAATTGGATTTGGAGGTGGTGGTGATTTGATAGGATTTTTGGAGTGTCTGGTGGTCGGATCTGGGAACTGGGGAACAGAACTGTAGCTAGGACTGGGAACGAATTTTAGAAAATATGAAATGGACAAACCAAAAATTAAAAAAAATGGTGGATGAAGGGATGGATGCAAGGAACACCCAGTTAAATTGGGCGAATCAAAGAAAATCAAAAAAAGGACCTAAGACTTAAAACTCCGGGCGGGTGGAAATGGAAACAGACAGGAGACAGATCTGGAAACTGAGATTGGACGAAAATAAAAAAATACCAAATGAGATCTTTATGACCAACCAAAATTCTGAGGACGTGCTGGACACCTCTGGGACATCCAGTAAAAGTCCCAACTCTATCTGAGGCCGTGGTTGAGACTGGAATTTCATGGAAGTGGCTGTGGTACTGCACGGACAGAACTCCGGCGGTGGCGATGGCGGCTCGTGGCGGCGGCGGCGGCGACCGGAACTGATAGGGTGGAGTCACACCACCAAGAGACAGTCTTCACAGCTGCAAGGGGGAGAGGGAGAGAGGAAGGGGGCGGCCTAGGCCTTGTTCCAACATTAAGTTTGATTCAAATGGCATTAAATTCATCAAAATGGGAAAATACAAGCATATATAGGTCACCCATCTAATCCATCATCCACCGTTGGATCTAGGGGTGTGAGATGGAGGGTTGGGATGGCTTGTGACCATTCCACAAAAATACAATTAAAAAAATAAGGGGGGGACAGCCTATTGACTAGGGGGGGGAACAAGCTTGACATGGTAGGTGGGTGTTGGTTGAAAATGTTGACTATTTTGGTCCCTTGTCCCCCATGTGGACAATTGACCATTCAAACTTCTAGATGCCCCATGTGGCATGTTGACTGACCCCACGTGGGACCCTAGGCTGAGGTGGCCCAATGTGGTGGGGCCCGGGGGGCCCGGGGGGCCCACGGGGTCCGAAATGCTCGTAAGTCCCTATTACACTCAAAATGGCAAACCGAATGCAACGAAATAAATACAAATTACACACACATAAAGTCTAGCTAAATATAATAAATGGGGAGGCTCAAGGCGGAGTCTCCAGGCTGTCTCCGAGCCAGATGGACGCTGAGGTGGCTCACGTCGTGCTCCGTGTGCGGTACCGGTGGCTCGGTGTGTCGTGCCGATCAACTGCTCGGGTGTCCGCACCATCAAGGGGATTCAAGGGAGGCTACAAGGGTGTGTTCAAGGGAGAGGAGTTTGAGTACTGTAGCTGTGAACAGTACTACGGGAAGAAGCTTCTTCATCCTCAAGTGATTCAAGCTTCTTCAAGAGGAGATCAAGCCCAAGCCAAGAGAAGATAAAGTTGCATACTGCATCTTCTTCATCAACTCAAGAAGATCAAAAGGAAGATTGGAGCTACATCCATAGTCTTCTTCATCAACTCAAGGAAGATCATCTCTCAAGGAAGAAGACACCATTGAAGCATCTGATTCAAGCTCCAGCAATCTCAGACAAGATTTTTCTTCTTTAGCATATTCCATAGCTTGTTTGAATAGCTTGATATTTGTTCTCTTTCCATTTCTTTCAAACAATCGAAACTGAAGATCGTCCCTACCGGTGGTTAGTAGGAAGGTAATCAGATGTTCTCTGATCTGCGGTGTTGACGTCCCTACCTACGGTTAGTAGGAAGGCAATCAGAGGTTTTTCCGATTTGCGGTTCAGTGCGTGGCACTAATGGAGCCTCACCGGATTTGGTGAGAGGTGGACGTAGGATTGGGGATTCAGTCTAAACCACCTTAAAATCTTTTGTGTTGTGGTTTGATTGTGTGATTGATTTGTGATAGATGCATGCTTATGTTCAATCTCTATATTACATAATCATCTTGCTAAGTGAATCTTAGTGTTCTTCGATAAGCTAGTTACACTCCGCTGTAATTTATTTTATCTAGCTATATAGAGGGTTGCATTACGAAAAGAGGGACAGATCTATTCACCCCTTTCCTCTAGATCCGCTGTCCACCACTCAACAGTGGTATCATGCGAAAATAGAGCATCGTATCCCCCAGATGTCCCATCAAGGGCAGCGGAAGCGTTTACCAAGAGCACATCAGAGGGGCGAGCAAGGGAGGGACCGGCACTAGCAGCGGTCGAGGAGGAGGGGACCGCCAGAACAAGGCTTGATCCAGGGTCACCCACCGGGGATGGGAGCGAGGCTACAGCCGCTAAGACAAGAGGAGCTGCAGAGACGGGATCTGGTAGAGGGCCACCAGCGCCGGTAGCCAGCGACGGCAAAGAACCAAGGGATGACGTAGGGTGAGCCGAGGAGTGGATGAAACCACCAGCATAGTCGACCGAAGGCCCTAAAGAGACGTACGCAGAAGCATCTGCAGAATGTGGCGTGAGCGAACAGGAGAGTTCGCAGTAGGAGCCAGGGCACCGCCAGAGGGCAGCGAAGAGGAGGAAGGGAGGGCGGGGGAAGGGCCAAGGCCAGAAGGCACAACCCCATCCACACCCGCCGTCGCCAGAGCAGGATAGCTGAACTTGTCCGTATCGCGGACGCCATCGGAGAAGACGTTGACCGCAGAAGCCGGAGCACGAGCACCACCCGCGGAAGGCAGCAACAGGAAGGAGAAGCTAGGGGGCGATGGGGGACGTCCGTGCGACCAGTGCCAAGCATAGGCCAGGGGAATGGGGGGGCGATGGGGGACGTCCGTGCGACAAGTCCCAAGCACAGGCTAGGCGAATGGGGGGGCGATGGAGCAACCAGCTGTGGCGGGGAGAGAGAGACCCGAGGGGGGAGGGGGAGGCATAGGCCCTCCCCCCCACCACCGGCCATCGCTGAAGCTCAGGCAGGTCGCCGGAGAAAGCAGCCCGCTAACCTTGTGGGAGAGGGAAGACCTAGCAGGGATCTCCCCCGATCGGGTTTTTCCCAATCCAATATAATAAGCCCGAGTTACATCCAACTTGGACCGACTTGGGCTGAGTTGATCGATGCCTTCCCTTCCCTCTGCTGGGCCTGCAAGAAGTGCTTTTGTTGCTTCTACCCCGACTCCGTCATCTCTCCTCTTCCCCCTCCCCCTCTCCCGACAGCCCCTGCTTCCGCCCTCCCCCTTCCCTGGATGCCGATGGTCACCACTCTCGAGCATGCGGCGGCGCTGCCACCCCCTTCGCCAAGGGATCACCACTCCGCCCTCACCTTTGCTGCCGCCTCCCCCTCGCTCCACATGTGCAAGGATACTAAGCAAGTTGTCCAGCCTAGGAGCGAGAGGACAAAATGGGGGAGCCATTCGCTCAATTTGTCTTCTTGGGTTGTCTCCGATGAGGGGCAGACAAGGGATGACGCATCGCTGTGGACCTCCGAAGCCATAGTTTGCCGACTCGACCTAGCTCGGCCGATTCTGGGTAGATCACATATCAAAGTTTTTTCGGACTTAATACGGTACACTCTAGTCGGCCCGAATTGGACCAAGTCGGCAAACTATGGATAGGGGACCAATGTTGAGACTTGGAGCCATTGCTGAGGTATCACGGGGTGGTATATACTTTCTTGAGATTTTTGCAAAAATAATATTATTACATATATTATTATCGTAGACATATTACTCTTACATACATATTAATTAAAATATTTTCACTATATAAATATTCGTATAAAAATACTCATGTAGTTAATTTTCATCTAGAAACATATGACTTTTTGTAATTATATTTATACATTGAGATTATTTGTGTGTTTATATTCAAATAGTAAGGTTATTTAGTACTAATATGTTAATATATTAGAAATATTTTTTAACTCTAGTTACATTATAACTTAATTTAATTTTATTTATTTAACAACTGGTTATGATATTTGAGGAGGGTAGAATCAACTCGGCCCAAACACGGCCCACTAGCGCCAGGCCCGCATCGGCCCAAGCTTAGCCGGCCACAAAGCAGGTCACCCGACAGTTAGCGGCCCACACCAGGCATCCCAATAAAGATGAACAGAAGATTCACCACCTAGGACAATGGAAACTCCCCACAATCGCGGGGAGATGTTACCCCACGACTTACGTCTTTCGCTGTTAAGAGATGGGTCTCCATAGCCAGGACAACTGGTATAAATAGATCTCTGATCAGATGATAAGGGGACACACACACATAGACAGAGACATACAGACACGCACATACAGACACAAAGGGAGACATATATAGAGACCCCTACTAACTCACACGCGGAGAAATGCTCAGACCCACCGGAGAGGAGGGACATACCAATGGGAGTAGGCTTTCGAGCACTCGCCGTGTACAGCGAGCACATCTAAAGATTCATCTCCGACCCCCAAACTTGGCTACTCCTATCTCACACTCTCTCTCATCGTCTCCATTTCCTACTACTCTTCACCTCGTTATGATCCTTACTTAAGTATCGAAAAGTTGTCCCCTTAGATAGTGCCCAGGGCTCCTTCTGACGCCTTCTTTATGGTGTTTGCATGCTTCCATAGGTGACTAGACTTTCTTCCTCAATCAAACAAATCTTAAAAATATGATACGAGATTCGAGAGACTATTTTTTCATCTCTACAATATTAAACTTTATGGATATTTTTACATATATATTAATGTGTCGAGCATATATTAATTAATATATGTTTAGGAGGGACATTTATGTAATTATACATGTTAGAAAATTAGTTTTACAAAAATCCATTCTCAATTCATAGATTTTAAAAGAATATTTTATAAGATATGTTGAATAAATATTTTTCAAAGCTTTAATCTTTTAAATATTTCTAATTCTAATATATTTAGAAGATTATGCAACTTCTTGTGCTTTCACCTCCGAATGTGATTACACAATTGCTCCTTCGTCCTCTCTTTGTTTGGGTTTCTATTAAATTATCACGATTCACGACTGGCTATTGTCTCAGACTCTCAGTCGCTATTTTTTTTTTCATTCGTAGAAGTTTTGTAAAAGCAATCTCTTACTCCCACGCACACAAAGTGCATGTATATATACATATATTCAATATTATCAAGTCTTGTGGACCCGAAAGAGGAGGTTATCTTTTCGGATTTGGAAAATTGAAACTTGGGGCATGTTAAGTCCGATGAAAATTTTAATGTTATTGATTTTTAAGGGTGCATTTGTGTTTGGATCTGATCAGGGTGATAAGGTGATTGTGAGTGCTAGTAGGCCCTATCCTGCTACCCAAAGAGATAGTGTTAATTACATCCGGTGGAGATTAAAAAATATTACCTCGGTCGCGAACTATACCTTTATGATTTATATGATGAGAAAGAACGTCAGATTACCTCAAAGAAACTTGCAACCATTGAACGGAGTGTCAGAAGAAGTTCTGGGAGCGATCCCAAAGGACAATCCTCTGATGCTTAATTAAGTCAGAACTGGACGTAAACTCAAAGAGGAAGTTAAAGAGAGAAGGAAGCAAGAGCTTGTGGAAAAAGAGAGTGCTCGACGATATGGCAAGTGCTCGGAAGCATGACCGAGATTTGGGGAATGATGGAGAACTTGCTATCTGTCTCTCTAAGATCTTCTCTAACTCTGTGCCTACTTCTATCTCTGTCTCCTTTCGTGTTCATCCCTCTCTCCTTTTCCTCGCATGTGTCTGCCTGGGATCTATTTATACTAGCAATGGCGGTACCATCTCCTTCCTAACTTAAAGGGGGCGCAGTTAATGGAGTGAGGCGTAGCTCGATCGTGAGATCGTCCGTCGCTCACTCGCCCACCTACTAAGGAAGGGCGTCATGGTAGGTATCTCGATGGCGTGGGCGTGATCCGGTGTTCACTGGGATAATTCCCGTGATCATAGCCTCAACGTTCAACGGTTGGCGAGTTTCACGGCGTCCGAGATGTGTGCACAAAGATCATGACTGCGGTCCGGCCAGTCCTAAGTGGGCCTTAATTAGACCCTGCTTCTGGAATAACAATTAGCTGGTGATGGCCGCTACGAGCCTGGCATTATTGGGCCGTAGTAGGCCTGGCATTATTGGGCCGTGCTGGGCCTGGCGCATTTTTCCCTCCTCACTAGCCCCCCACTCAAGAGCGGCGAGAGTGCTCGGTGCTCAGGAGGAAGTACTCAGGGTCAGGCGAGGGGAATACTCGGTGGAGCTTTCGTGAACATTCTCATACCTTTGACACAGAGATCCGTGCAACCTATGACTTTTCTTGGTGCGCAAGGTGATTTCTCTGCGTGTGGGGTGATGTGACCATCATCATGATGCTGTCGTTTCGTGCCTGGAGAAACAGAACAGAACAGTCGTTGGCATAGCTCTTGGTTTTTCCGCCGAGTGCACTGGCGATGGCGATTAAGCTTTTGACCGTTCGCTTGATTAGGGGCGTTAGAACGTGGCGGACAAGCTGATCTCTGGAAACTTTAAGAGGTGTGAGGGCACCTAAGATGACACCTCTACACACTCTCTCTGGCATTGGTGCTCGTTGCCTCCTTACTGCTTGCTTAGGCTCTGGTGAGGCTCATTCCCTTCTTTATCTTCTCGTCGAACACATGGCTCCTAGTAGGAAAATCATTTTGGATGACTTGGAGTCCTTTGGTGAAGGGGAGGGCAACCGTGATCACATCTCGAACACCTCGAGCGTCTAACCTGATCCTTGTCTCCCTTATTTCAATGTTTCTTATCGGGTAGTCTCAAGGAGGCCTTCCAAATCCTGGTAGATATCGACATCTTCTTCCCCTCCGTAGATGACTGCCTAGGGGGGTACCTTCTAGGAGGGATCAGTGCATCCATAGAGGCCTTCAAGGCAAGCTCCCATCTTCCCATTTCCCCCCACTTCGAAGAGATTCTTTACTTTAATGGTCTGGAGTTAGGGCAACTGTCGTCCAACTCCTAGCGCATCCTTTGCGCCATTGTATATAGTTGTTATCAAGTGTGTGTCACCCCTACCCTTTACCTTTTCTGTCAGTCTTTTACTGCCGGTTGTATGGTTTTGGGTAGAGCCTAGACACCAGTAGGGTGATATCATCTTGTGCTAGTTTAGACTATGCCTAGACTAGTCTCAGTGCCTCCACATGCCCCGCTGGTCCCAGTACTTTGAGCGATATCAGAGACGTCGTTCGAGAGGAGATGTCGTATTTGGAGTGATGGATTACGTCGAGCGTCCAGTCACAGATGTCGAGCGTCTGAGTGGAGATTACGTCGAGCACCCAGGCGGAGATGTCGAGCTTCAAGACATGCTTTACGCAGGTCATCGCCACCCTCCTCTCCCAAGTGGGGATTTTGCCTGTAGCAACCCGAATTTAAAATACTAAATAAATAAGATTATTTAATTGCCCTCTCAAATCAAATTTTTTGAAAATGATAAAAAATATGAAAAATATGTAACCCTGTAGAAAAAGGAATTGCTAACAAAATTGCTAAAATGAAAACCCCCAAAAGAAAATTTAAAACAGGTTATTGGCCTAAATTAGAGCTTATTGGGTTAACTCAGTTTTAGGAAGAACCAACCCATATCTAGCTTAATTGGACCTTAATTCTCAATATAATGGGCTTAAATCGAAGCCTAAACCCATAGCCCACCTATGGTGGTCGATTGCCCTCGGAAACCCTAACCGTAGAACCCCTAAATTCGGATGGTGGCGTTAGATAAGGTAAACCATGAATTTTTCGTGAATTTTTCTCCCCGAATTTCCGAGATCGAATCAGGACTCTAGGAGGGTCTCTTAGCTCTATAAATTGAAGGCCACACTCTCAGCAAACCCTATTTCACTCTAGTGGCCGGCGGCGTGCTAGATCGAGGGAGGATTCGGCGAGTCAAGGTGAGGCGTCTAGGTTTCCGACGTCCATCTTCCCCTTCTTCTTAAATCGATTAAGGTAGATTTCCTCTTAGGCCAAATCCTCAATAATATATATCAAAGTGTGCGCCTTTAAGTGTTCTTTCATTTAGTACCATTATTCCTAATTTTTATGAAGTATACCGATCAAAATCGGGGTTTGAATTAAGGTGTGTCGGAGTTCGCCGAAAGATGAGGCCCTGTTTCAGATCACGGTACTCCCAGTGACCGCGACCTCTGACACGGCACCGTGACAGACCGCGATCAGAGCTTTTCTTTATTTTTCAAAATTTTGGAATTTGTTAAAACCCGATAGAACGCGGCTCCATTTAGACCGCGTCCACCAAACTGCAGCCAGGTACCCAACCGCGTTCTGTCCCTGGGTTCTCAATAGAACCCTAGTTTCTCCAATGTTTAAGCTCAGCTATTCACTATTAGATAGCATGTTTCTAGGTTGTTAGATAGCATGTTTCTAGGTTAATAATGTTACAGAACGCACTTTTTAACTAGGGCTTTTGAAGTAATTGTTCTAATTTCTAATAGATGATCATCTCTATGTCTATTTCATCTTCCTTATTATCTCCATGTCATCTCATGATGAAAAAGAGTAGATCAACTTATTGTTCAACTTATTTAGAGGTTCTTAAACTTTCGTGCTTTCATGACATCCTAAGCCTCCATGATTATTCGGTGTTTTACTTAGAATAGAATTTTGTAAAAGTGTTGTTTGAAAGTCATGCCACCCCGATGGTATTGGCTCACCGTTCTATTAGTTTCTGTGTTATTTCACACCCCAATTCTTGGTGTAGTTGGAACCCACCGTCGGATATTCCTTTCGTCAGATTGGAACCACTATATCAAGGCCTCCGTAAGTCTCCGCGAGCCTGGGATTCCCACTAAGACACCGAGCAGGTTGTACCCTGAAAATTGAAAATCACTGGAATCCATGTCCTACTATGTAGGAAGGGGTTCAACCAGCCTTTGAAAGGGAGGAATGAGGCTCTGTCCAAGTTCTGGCAGTTCTGTCGTGAACACGGGCCTCGAGGAACTGCGTTAAGGCCTCTGTTTTGTGATGGCGATTGACCGATTAGACCGCTTTGACCTCATCCCGACGGATCGCGGTTCTTGCCTGACCGCGTTATCCTTATCGCGGCTCTCTGCCTGACCGCGTTCTATCTAGTTGCGGTGGCGCCACCAACCGCGTCCTTGTGATCGCGGATCAGTTCTGACCGTGTTATAGCCCAGTATTCTGAATTCTTAATTTATGCATTTGTATTATGGAGATTCGAATCTAGTCCAGATTCTAGCCTCCCCTGGCTATTATTCCTTGATATTCACGACCTTTATTGAGTCTATTCTATAATCTTATTCCTAGAAATCATTTGAATCCTAATTAGTAAAGACTTTCCCCTTGGATTAATGAGCTTGTTTGTTGGAATTCTTCTAAGAAATCCATATCTCTACTCGAATTGCCTTGGTTACATGACTTGTCCTTAGAATAATCTTATTTTTACATGAGCATATTATTGAAAATTCTGTTGCCATTATTAAATTGTCTAGAAAATATTGATATGGGACTTTGGGTCCACTGTGACACTCAATGTTAGGCGATATTTATAAGGGCCCGGTGCTGGTCCAAGGGGCGAGGCAAAGCCCAAAAATATACCGATATTATGAATGATTAGGTGTGGCATTGCTCCAACTATATGCAAGATTGGTTCCAGACAAGTTTACATACTTGGCAAGATTTGTATATGTGACTTGACATGTTCTGGATATTGATGCCCGGAAGGGGCAATTCGTTGATATGAATTCTGCTAATTATGATCTCTCGTGTATGTTATTGGCTATTCGTTCCTTAACTCGTACTTGCAAATGTCTCCTGGTCTACCTTGGATATTCATTGATCTTGCCACTCTATCTTGATTGTATTTGAGTTTTCTGTCATGCTTCATATAGTAATTCTTCATGAAATATTAATCGGCTAATCACTTATATTTTGCCTGATGATAGAGATGTAATTCCTACTGAGCATTTTCGCTCACTCAGTTTCTTCTTAATCCTTTTTCAGGTAATATTGAAGATGTTCCACATGATGGGGAGGGACAACAGTGAAAGAGATTCTTGAGTCTTGAAGATTGTGCCTTTTTATTTTCCTGATTATAGTCCTATAAATTTGAGTCTTTTTTATTTCTTTTTATCAATGTAAGAGTGAGTCAGTAAAGTTGTAATTATGACATTTTTGAAAATCAATAAAAGTATATTTTGTTCATTTTTGGTATCTTGGTGTCTCTATTGGTTTGCTCTGATTATAATGACTATATCGCTGCCACGTTCCGAGCGTGCTTCCGCTGCTATCGGTTTGAGACGTGACAGAAGTGGTATCAGAGCCTAAGTTTTCTAAAACCCTAGGTCTTGAGTCCAAGGTTATATGTCAAGTGTCTCTTGCCAGTTACCTTATAGGTACCCGGTCAGATTGGGTAGTGCCATGGGGCTAATTGATAAAAATGTGATAATCATAATGAGCTAAAAGATAATAAGTTATCAATCCTTATAAATTTGAGTTATAGGTTAAGATGGCTGCGGAGCGTGCTCAATGGCGGGAGATGCAGCGTACTGTCCAAGGGTTAACTCAGGCTTTGCAGTATGTTGCTCAAGGTTGTGTTCGTCAGGGTGCAAGAGATTTGCATCAGAGTTTTCGAGGTATGAATCTCCCTAGATTTAGTGGGTCTATCGATCCAGATGAGACTAAGAACTGGGTTAGAGAGATAGAAAGGACCTTTAGGGTTATGCAATGTGCAGATCAAGAGAAGGTCTTGTTATCTACTTATCAATTAAAAAGAGATGCGCGGGCTTGGTGGGAGTCGACGGAAGCAACGTTGCCCAATAATCAAGTAACATGGAATGAGTTCTTGGAACTTTTCAATGAGAAGTATTTTTCGGAGAGAGTTCGAGAAAAGAAGGCTATCGAGTTTGCATCTTTGAAGCAAAGGAATCTGTCAGTGGCGGAGTATGAGGCTCAATTTTCTAGGTTGGCTTGTTATCCACGTCATTTAGTTTATACGGAGAAGATGAAAGCTAAAAGGTTTTTGAATGGTTTGAGGGTCGAGTTTATTCCGTAGTTAGCACCGTTAGAACTTCAAGTGTATGTCGAGATGGTGAAGAAGGCCCAATTGTTAGAAGATGCTATGGATATGACGGAGCGTATCGCTAGAAGGCTTGCCAAGAAAGGGGGAGCTAATGGTTCCGAGGATATTGTGTCTACCAATGGAAAGAAGAGACCGAATGGGGGCATTGGCTCTCGTAAAGACAAGAAGGGTAAGAAGGGAGACTAGCAGGTTGACCCTGTTAAGGAGAAGTGTGAGCATTGTGATAAAGGTGGGCATCGATCGGAGGATTGTTCGAGGAAGCTAGAGAAGTGCATCCGGTGTGGAAGTGGAGATCATAGAATTGCTCGTTGTCCTCTGATGAAGGAGCAAGCGCCGCAGGATGAGTAACTAGGTGAACCAATACGGCATGGTAGGCTGCAAGCGTTGGAAGGTACCTTTAAACCTTCCTTATTCTATATTTTCATCCTTGGGCATGTGATTTTCATATATCGGCATGAATTAGAGTTTGATTTAGTTAAGTATGCAATATGAGAGGGTGTGTTTAGGACTTGTGATTTTACCCCACTATTTTGAAAAAATCGTATAAATTTAGAGGACCAAATTCGTTAAAGTGGGGGAGGGTATAGCAACCCGAATTTAAAATAATGAATAAATAAGATTATTTAATTGCCCTCTCAAATCAAAATTTTTGAAAATGATAAAAATATGAAAACTATGTAACCCTATAGAAAAAGGAATTTCTAACAAAATTTCTGAAATGAAAAATCCCAAAAGAAAATTTGAAACGAGTTATTGGCCTAAATTAGAGCTTATTGGGTTAACTCGGTGTTAGGAAGAACCAACCCATATCTAGCTTAATTGGACCTTAATTCTCCACCGAATGGGCTCAAATCGAAGTCTAAACCCTTAGCCCACCTATGGTGGTCGATTGCCCTCAAAAACCTATGGACGCACTTTTTCTCGTTCATCTTTTGTTTAACTTTGTTTATCATTTATCGTTTATCATTTCGGTTTATCAGTGCGTGGGCCTACCAGTCACTAAGTGACGATTTATCCGGACTCTGAATACCGAGGTGGTATTGAGCCATGGGTGCACACCGTCTGACTAATCAGACAATGTGGGTATCGTGTCGGGACCAATATCCTGATAACCACTAACACTCGTCGTTAAAATGCCATGCACACAATTTCAAAATAAGTTACCGCACTCACTCACTAAAAGGATTTGAAATCCAAGTAATGTGATGAGCACGGATCGATCCCACGAGGACGAAGAAACTTTTGTTAAGTTGAAAAACTTCTTGTATTTTTTTAGCAAATCGTGGAGTGAGTAGGATAAAGTAAAAACTTAAAATTGCTTGAAATAAAATCTAACTAAAGAATGTTGGAGGGTTAAAGAAGAGAAAATTGGAAGAGAGGGAGACGAAGAGAAAGAAATAAAATTGCACAAAATGAAACTTGTATTGCTATGAATTGAAAAGTACAATGTCTATGAAAATGGAGATTACAACCAATGTAAACTAAGAGAAAAGTGAAAAAACTAGAGTCATGAAAGGATGATGAACATCGTCATCTCCTCCTCGCCGAGTCTTGGAGAGGATCGCTCCGTCTTGAAGGAGATCTCCGTGGAAAGAGATGGATGAAGAAGCCATCATCGTCCATGTCATGAGCCTTGGAACGTCACCCGCCTTGATGTGCATGTCGCCGTAACAGGCGAGTTGTGGAGGACAAACCTTGGAGAAAAATATGGAGCGGAATGCGGAAGGGTTTGTGTGGAGATGAAGAAGGAAGAAGATGAGAGAGTAAAATAGAAATACTAAAAATAGAGTAAGAATAAAATTAAAATAAATTTGAAAGCAATAAGAATTAGAGGGTGATGAAGAAGAAGAAGTTGAAGAGGAGGAAGAGAGGAAGAACTTTGATGAAAGGCACAGAGGGAGAAAAAGAGTAGAAGAGGGAGAAAATGGGCGAAGAACAGGGGGACGCTGGTTTAGGTGAACAGTAAAACGTGGAAGATAGCACTTTGAAAATTGGAAGATAGCATGAAAACTATAGGGAATTAGAGAATGACGAAGAAGACGAAGCTGGAGAGCATTTAAAAATGAAGAATGTTCATGAAGAGAGTACGACAAAAAGTGGAACAGAAAGGGGTCAACAAATGTAGCCTATGGTTGAACCAAAGAAATCCTTTTTGCAGAAAAGAAGAGCTTGACTATTTATAGGAGAATTGGATAGAATGAATGGTAGAGATTGTGTATGAGACAGATGAAGGGCTGAGATTAGATGTGATTAGGGTTAGATGAAAAGATGAGTTAGGGTTTGTCTGGAGGTGGGGCGCCCAAAGGGGCAAGGGAGAGAGGGGCGCCCCTCGGTTTCCATATAGGGAGAGATCATCCCTAATTCTTCTCCAACAATTTCTCTCCAAAATAATTCCATAAATATTCTTTCTTATTTCTTCTTTCACACAAATATGGCATGGCGGCTGCCTTGACTTGGTCAACAAGAGGGGGGAAAGGAGAGGGGCGCCCTAGGGCTTCCTTGCTCTGGTCCTATGGCGCTTTTGCCTCTGGCCCTTACAACAAATGCCAAGAATGTCCTGCACACACAATATTTGAATTAAGCCCATAGAAAATTATTGTCTTGTGCATACAAATCATGAGTGCTTACAATTATGCAATGGAAAATTAATTCTCATACATCTCAACCCCTTTTTATTCATTAATCACCCACAAATTAAGTAAATTTACATAAAAAGCTTAATTCATGTGAGGTTGAAGTTAACTATCAAATATGCATAATTGCTAAATAATATGCACTTAAAGTGATGTGTGTGACGTAAGTTATCATAGAATTATGAGCACTCATCACCTGTCGTGCCATAAAGGCCACAACATTAATTACATCCCCTCAGACATGAGAAAATATTTGATTAGCCGCCAGAAAAAGGGACTATATGGCCTGAAATTAGCATTAATGAAATTAATGAAGGATACTTCAAATTGCGTAAGAGTGTCCCATAGTTGGGGGTAAAAATATTCAAATCATGTCGGTCATCTTATAGACCATTTCATATTCGGACCGAAGTCCGAGTTAGAGGCATGACAGCAGTCGAGATAAAACCCGAGCAAATGTCTGCCGAGGCACGGCAAGTTCGATATATAAAGAATCAAGATTAGACCCCAGTGAAAGTGGGTTATATTTAGTGGACTATTTGCCCGGGATGAAGTCAGGCCGTGGCCATGATGGGGATGGTCCCCGAGGTCCAAGCATGACTTGCTGGGGCATCAACGATATCTCCTCTACACTGGGTCTAGGGAGGTGAGGGCTTCCAGATCAAACGCCATTAATTCCTTAAGGATGGCATTTATATTCATTTTTTATCGTTATCATGTTCTCATGGCATTATTTTTATCGTTATGATATCATTTTTTTATTTCCTTCTATTTTAACATTATTATTCATGATTTGTCATTCATTCCTTTTGTTTTCTCAATTAATGGTTGTTTGGGGGGGGGGATGCGTCGACTCGCAGCGTTCTGGGGTCTTCGTGCTGAGCCACATTGCGTCGACTCAGGTTCGCGCTGCGTCGGCACAGGGGCGCACCGCATTGGCCTCGGGCCGAGCTACGTTGACGCAGGGACAAACCGTGTCGACGCACCCTGCCCCGGAGGGTAGATCTCCCCATCTTTCACTCATTTATCATTTCCGTTTGTGCTATGGATTTATCATAGGGACTTTGGGAGTGTTAGATTCCCATCTTTCATTTCATTTCCTTTTCTTTTTGTTCTTTTCTTTTTTACTTTGTTTACTTCTTTTCTCATTTTTTTTGGATGACAAGGAGAGTTCGGTCGACCGGACTAATAAAGTCAGTCGACCAATCCCCTAAAAGGAAGTAGAGTTCATCAACAACTCTTCATCATCTTTTTTGTTGTCGCCCGTTTGATTGTATGTGTTTTTCACTTGTTGGTTCCTTTATTTTTGTTGGTCTTTTGTTGTTCATTCATTTTTTTTATCTTCCTTCTCTTTTATTTTAGCAGGAAACGGATGGGCATGACCCATCATGGGGTCAGTCGATCGACGCTCGAGTTCAGTCGACCGAACCCCAGGCTGCGTCGACCCACCCTCACGGGTGAGTCGACCCAATCGAAGGTCGGTCGACCGATGATAGGCATCGGTTGACCGAACCCAACATTTCTAGGGACAACTCCTCTCCTGCTCTTTTCTCTTTTTTTGGTCTTGGGTTCGTACTACAGATTTAACACAGAAGTTTAGGGGTGGCTAAACTCTATTTTTTATCTCGCATGCCATTGCATTTCTTTTTTTTGGTTCCTTTCTTTTTCCTTTCTTTGATTTGTTTTCATCCTTTCTGTTTTCTTCTGAATGTATGGGCAGATCATGCATATGCATATGTGTATGTATAAGGAAGAAAGGGCAGGGGGAAGCCTGCCAGTTGTGAGAGATCAACTGACCCAAGGCTGCCAGAACTTTCCCTTGCTCTGAAAGCTGGGCAAGTCGATGAACAAATTTCTATTCCTTCTTCTTCTAGAAATGGCATGAAATGCGATCATGCATATTTTGGTGATCAGGGGGGCGTGCCCTTGGGGAAAGTGCAGGAATGTGATTTTGCCAATCCTCATGCGTAGCATGCAAGGGTTTGATCATGCATTTATGCAAAGTGATCCTTGGTACGAGGCGGGGTATTTCACTCATGCATGGTGAGAATTTTCACCCGGACATAGTCCGAGTTTCCATTGCTCACTATTTGATATACCGAGGACCACATCAAGTAGGCATTGAGCAATTAAAACATGCATGAGGCTTTGATCGTGTGTATGAAGCAACGCATATATGAATCCAAGCATGCACAAGGATGCCAATGCACTACAAGAAAAATCGCGGATAGCGACCGACCTAGCGGTCGCTATTCAGTCTTAGATCGGTCGCAAATCTGCATTGCGACCGAACAGAGACTATCTAGCGACCGAATATGTCGGTCGCTATATACTGGTCGCTATATAGCGACCGACATAATTCGGTCGCAGTATCAGTCGTTAGCAGAGACCGATTATAATCGGTCGCCTGATCGGTCGCTAAATAAGTCGGTCTCAATTCGGTCGCTATTCGGTCTCTAATTATGTTGTATTTTTAAAAATAAAATTAACCTATCGGATTTATTCGGTCTCAATTCGGTCGCCAGTCGGTCGCCAAGTATAATTATTTAATAAAAGAAATATAACGTATAGTCGCTATTCGGTCGCAATTCAGTCTCCATGCGGTCGCTAATTTTGCATTATTTTTTTTTAAAAATTTATTTAAACTGATAAATAAATTACCTGATAAATAACAAATTCATAACATAAATATAAAATCAACTACACAGACAACAATATCGACAAATCTCAAATTCATCACATACAAACACCTGATAAATAACAATTTCATAAAACAATAATAAATCAACTACACGGATCACAATCTCCACGAACCTCAAATTACACACAATTAAAATAAAATCACAAATTAATCATACATCCATAATAATAAAATGACAACATACACAACTAAAATAAAATCACAAATCCTCCACATATGTCTCATCCTGGTCGTCGTCTCGTCCAACATCATCCTGGTCGTCGTCTCGTCCAACATCTCGCGACGGATGATCCTGTATATCATTTAAAAAAATTATAATCAAATCCTTAATAAAGAAATCAAGCATTAACAAGACTTAATAAAGAAATCAAGCATTAACAAGAGTATGCCAATAGTTTAAGCCAGCTCATTTTCATATATATAAATACACACACACAATATAAGTTCAAATTTCATCTTGTATTTTAAAAATGAAGTTTGAGCGCCGAGCTCAAACCGGGCATCCGATTTGGATTCCGTCAGTTCTGACAAGTCACTTTCATCTCCCCGGTCGTATTGGAATGATCGGCACGGCCATCCGACCGGTATTTCAAATTTTAGACCCCCGGACCCGTCCTAACAGTTCATTTGAACTAAGTGTATTTTAAAAATGAAGTTTGAGCGCCGAGCTCAAACCGGGCATCCGATTTGGATTCCGTCAGTTCTGACAAGTCACTTTCATCTCCCCGGTCGTATTGGAATGATCGGCACGGCCATCCGACCGGTATTTCAGATTTTAGAACCAAATGCCCCGTCCTAACAGTTCATTTGAACTAAGTGTATTTTAAAAATGAAGTTTGAGCGCCGAGCTCAAACCGGGCATCCGATTTGGATTCCGTCAGTTCTGACAAGTCACTTTCATCTCCCCGGTCGTATTGGAATGATCGGCACGGCCATCCGACCGGTATTTCGAATTTTAGACCCCCGGACCCGTCCTAACAGTTCATTTGAACTAAGTGTATTTTAAAAATGAAGTTTGAGCGCCGAGCTCAAACCGGGCATCCGATTTGGATTCCGTCAGTTCTGACAAGTCACTTTCATCTCCCCGGTCGTATTGGAATGATCGGCACGACCATCCGACCGGTATTTCAGATTTTAGAACCAAATGCCCCGTCCTAACAGTTCATTTGAACTAAGTGTATTTTAAAAATGAAGTTTGAGCGCCGAGCTCAAACCGGGCATCCGATTTGGATTCCGTCAGTTCTGACAAGTCACTTTCATCTCCCCGGTCGTATTGGAATGATCGGCACGGCCATCCGACCGGTATTTCGAATTTTAGACCCCCGGACCCGTCCTAACAGTTCATTTGAACTAAGTGTATTTTAAAAATGAAGTTTGAGCGCCGAGCTCAAACCGGGCATCCGATTTGGATTCCGTCAGTTCTGACAAGTCACTTTCATATCCCCGGTCGTATTGGAATGATCGGCACGGCCATCCGACCGGTATTTCAGATTTTAGAACCAAATGCCCCGTCCTAACAGTTCATTTGAACTAAGTGTATTTTAAAAATGAAGTTTGAGCGCCGAGCTCAAACCGGGCATCCGATTTGGATTCCGTCAGTTCTGACAAGTCACTTTCATATCCCCGGTCGTATTGGAATGATCGGCACGGCCATCCGACCGGTATTTCAGATTTTAGAACCAAATGCCCCGTCCTAACAGTTCATTTGAACTAAGTGTATTTTAAAAATGAAGTTTGAGCGCCGAGCTCAAACCGGGCATCCGATTTGGATTCCGTCAGTTCTGACAAGTCACTTTCATCTCCCCGGTCGTATTGGAATGATCGGCACGGCCATCCGACCGGTATTTCGAATTTTAGACCCCCGGACCCGTCCTAACAGTTCATTTGAACTAAGTGTATTTTAAAAATGAAGTTTGAGCGCCGAGCTCAAACCGGGCATCCGATTTGGATTCCGTCAGTTCTGACAAGTCACTTTCATCTCCCCGGTCGTATTGGAATATAGTAACAGCAGCCCATACTGAAATGCCTCAGATGATCAGAATCACCTTCGCATCATCATTGGGAAACAGTGGTGGAGCTAAATCGCATTGAATTACTCATTGATAAATAGCAAACCAAAATATTGGAAAACCAATAGTTAATCCGTGTAGTCAGAAAGAAGGGATAATGATGATCGATCCAAAGTGATAGGGAAGTTTAACTGGTTCAGAATGGATAGCATACTCCCATGCGTTGATGCATATAAAACCAGTCTGTTTGAATCTACAAAGCAATCATCACACATTGACAGTTTAATTGGATCTACACAAAGCAATCATCATGGAATTGTGTCATTTAAGTCTACAAATAATGCCGACACACTTGATGATAACTCCTCAATAAATCAGACACCAATGAGTAAAGCTTGACATGATCGCTCTCCATGCACATAATGCCATTTGTGGAGCTATTAGGGGTGCTTTCGCCTTTCAGTAGGACTATATCAAACGGCAGAATAGAATTAACAACGAGCTTCTGTATAAACAGAGCAGTGGCATCCCTGCAAACCTTTTGAGAGTTGAGTCGAATGCTTATGGTAGGTTGAGTGCTTGTGGTACAAATTTATACTAAACCGAGGAGCAAAATTTAGCAATCTTAAGTTAATGGCTAAGCATGTGAAGTTCATAACAATCCAATGTCTAATCATCTATATTACTATAATTTAACGGAGGGGTACATTTCATAATTTGCAGCAATATTCCAGCAGGTATCCAATATCTAAACATCTCTATATCTATCATCATGTCTCCAAGAGATGAGAAAAGTAGACTTCAAGAGCAGGCATTAGAATTACAGAACCCTTCCGGGAGGAAAAGAACAAGAAAGAAAGGTGAAGAACGTTAACCATTCTTATAGCAATAAAAATCCGGTCGTGCAAGCAATTCCCATTTTTCTATTCACACCTTCATTGATCAGAATATATGTTACTAGCTTCCAATTCCAGTATGACGCACGTACGATTTAGTCAGAGACTGACAGCAACCTGCCAAAGAAACGTGCTAAGCACTTCTTCCGCACCTCAAACCTCTGACAATCTTATCTTATTAATCAAGCGGGACCATGCACTCCCCTTATGCACGCAACAAAACTAATCAAAGAAACGAAACTCCAAAAAAACCAAATAAAAAAAATCCAGGGATAGCAGACCTCTTGGCGGAAGAACCACCCGACGCATCCGCCGCCGCCGGCTTCTCGTCCCTGTTCTTCGCCGCCGATCACAAGTCGTATTGGAATGACCGGCACGGCCATCCGACCGGTATTTCAAATTTTAACTACTCTACGGTACATCCATGAACGATCTTCAGACATTTTCCCTATGCAAATGAAATGTAAACACACAAAACTTTAACATGTTTAACAAAATAAAAACTCCAACCCTTTCCTCACATCGTCCATCTCTGCCATTTTAAATAGGAAGGAAATATCATTTAGATTTTCACTTTTTAACCCATCTGTGAAGGTTTGATCGCACGATTAATTACTATATGTGTTGTGTTATTTGCTAAAAATTTCGGCAGCATCTCCTCACACCTCTCCGATATACCACAAAATATTTATTGATTAAGAAATTTTCTTAAACACTTACTAATAAGTGGTTAAGAAAATAATCAAAATCAATAAAGGTATATCAGAGAGGAATGAGAAGACGCATCCAGCCAAAATTTTTAACAAACAACACAAACACATATAGTAATTAACCACCTAAGTGCGATCAAACATTCACAGACTGTCCAAACGGGACAATTCAAGACTTTGAGTTAGATATACACATTCTCATCATTCAAAATGAGAACGTGCACATCAATCCCAAAGTCTTGAACGGGTAGATTGATTGACACGGGCTTAACACGCTCTCCTAAGATACGTGCAATGTTAGGTTGCACCCACGCATCTCAGCTAACATACAACACCCAACTAATTAAATATTGACAAGATACTAACACATTCTAAAAACATAGCAATAACATGTGAAATTGACAATACATGTACACAATGAAAACATGAATTTTATTGTAACATCCAACACATTCAGTTAATTTTCTTGGTCGGCTGTACCATCCCAACCTTATGAGTTTGATAGGGTACTGTTTGGAGGATGACCACCGGCTGCTGGTGTATGAGTTCATGCCACGGGGAAGCCTGGAGAACCATCTTTTTAGGAGTATGTCTGTTTCGATTATTCTCTGCACCGTTTGGTTTGCTGACTCATTTAGGCACCTGTTTTCTTAAAGAAAAAAAATTGCAATGCGCAGTGGCCTCACCTTTTACCCAATGGTTACCTACGTAGTTCTTTTGAATCAGTTTTTGAACCCCACAATGTCGATTCTGCAGGGGGTTCATACTTCCAGCCTCTCTCCTGGAACCTTAGGATGAAGGTTGCTCTTGGAGCCGCAAAGGGGCTGGCCTTTCTGCATGGTGCTGAAACAAAGGTTATATATCGGGATTTTAAGACATCAAATGTGCTTCTTGATTCAGTAAGTGGAGACCCTTGTCTTATAGTTGATGGATGATATGTTTTCTTGATTAACGTTCCCCGTCATGATGTTCTGCCTCTCAAATCCCTTCTTTGCAAACCTACAAAATTATAATGCCAAGCTTTCCGACTTTGGCTTGGCAAAAGATGGACCAACTGGTAACAAGAGCCATGTGTCAACTAGGGTCATGGGAACATACGGATATGCTGCTCCTGAGTACCTTGCAACAGGTAAACCTTTGGTTCCAAACTGCTTGTATGTCCCTCCATCTTTTTGTCTTTAGGTGTTCCATTTTCAAGTGCTGATCAGTGTGTCTCAGATTTTTGGATGGCATTTGTCTTGCTTTTTTTTTTCTCTGTGGGTAACAAGATGCCATTTTCTCTTCGTAAATGAGAAAATTGTGCCGAAATGACACGAGGAGTCGGCAAATAATTCGGATTAAAACAGAAACTGAGTTGGTAAGGGACCTTGAATAAAACATAGATTACCCATGAATTTCTCCTTGAATAAAGTGTTGACAGCTCAGGAATATTTGATCTGGAGAGTGATAGTATTGTCCATTGGCATGATTAAGATTCTCTAGTGTAATATTTGATTGTCATCTCCGAGATATTTTTGGAGTGAATTAGGGGCGGGTATATCACCCCGACTGACCCACTCCTAACCCACCTCGGGTGATTTATTTCACCCCTTTTTAAGAATTCACATACCCTAACTTTATCTCTAACCGACTCCGATTAAGAAAAAAAAACGAACTAAATAAGAATAACTCGTCTCACCCTAATTAATCTATCGTAATCGGATTTACTTCTTTATCAAAGTGGCCCTACGAAATTAGTCCATCGCTTGCGGGTCGTGACAAAGTGCCTTCAAACGTTAAGATTGCGTTTGAGAACGCAGATAGAAAAAGAGGCCATGGAATGATTATTTAAGCCTCAGTCTTTAAATAAAACTCTAGTGACACGTATTACATCTGTTGAATTTTTACACTATTTTTGGTTCTCATAAGAATGATGGGGTCATATGTAGAGTTCATCTTGTACCTTTGCTTTAAAATTCTCATAATCCAATGTTTGGATTTGTTGGTTCTCAAGTTCTTGGATTTTGGGTTTGCTACAGTTTTAAATCGAAAAATAAGAATTGGGGAAAATACATGACACAATAAATGGACTGCATATTGAAGCCAGAACATTAATAACGGACCGGACAAACTAAAAAGATAATCTTATAATATTTCACACTATTTTACAGGAGAACAAATGATATGTGGACACCATCTCAAGAGTCTTAAATAAATCAGGTTCATTGCACGAGCATAGCCCCTCCCCCGGAGCCCCTCCACCGGAGCCCCTCCCCCTCCACCGGAGCCCCTCCCCCTGCGCAGCCCCCCCTCCACCGGAGCCCCTCCCCCTGCGCAACCCCCTCCCCTCCACCGGAGCCCCCTCCCCCTCACCCCTGCATGCGGAGCCCCCTCCCCTCCACCGGAGCCCATCCCCCTGCGCAGCCCCCCCTCCACCGGAGCCCCTCCCCCTGCGCAGCCCCCTCCCCTCCACCGGAGCCCCCTCCCCCTCACCCCACCGGAGCCCCTCCCCCTGCGCAGCCCCCTCCCGTCCACCGGAGCCCCCTCCCCCTCACCCCTGCGGAGCCCCCTCCCCTCCACCGGAGCCCCTCCCCCTCCCCTGCGCAGCCCCCTCCCCCTCCCCTGCGGAGCCCCCTCCCCCTCACCCGAGCTCCACCCCCCCTCCCAGACCAACCTCCCCCGCCACCCCCTCCCACCGAAACCCCCCTCACTGGAACCCCTCCAAGAAGAAAAAAAATGAGAAATAGGGCATGGTCGATGGCCGGCGGGGAGGGAGAGGGGGGGGGAGAGAGGCGCGGGGCTGGAGGGAGAGGAGAGGGGGGGGAGATCGAGAGGGAGAGGACTTACCAGACCGAGGAGGGTGACGACGAGGACGACGGGGACCGACGAGGTCGACGGCGAGGATGGTGCGGGGCTGGCCGAGACAGCGAGCTCCGGCGTCCGTCCACCACCACGCCGCTCGCCACGCCCGTGGCCGCAAGGCAGAGGGGGGGGGGGGGAGGGCGAGGGGGCCGGAGGGGGAGGGGAGAGCTCCGGTGGAGGAAGGGTTATCAATGCAGGGGGGAGATGGTCGCGGGGTAAATGCAGTCATATCAGCGACCGATTAGAGACCGAAATATATTCGGTCGCAACATCGGTCTCCAATTCGGTCGATTTTGAAAAAAAAGAGACCGGAATAAATTCGAGCTAAATATAGCGACCGATTGGAGACCGAAATAAATTCGGTCGCCAAAACGGTCTCAGATATGCGACCGATTATTTCGGTCGCCGAATTGGTCTCTATTTGGGACCGACTAGCGACCGATTTAATCGGTCTCTAATTCGGTCGCTATAGCCACTTTTTCTTGTAGTGATGTGATGCCCATTTATGAAAGAGTAGTGGAAGGGCAGATATGCCCATATTCATGCAACTCGGTGCAAATCTGACATGATCTGATGTGCATATGCAAAGTTCGATGATTTTCAAGAGATCCCAAGGAATTATCATGCAGATCAGCCATGCACGGAAAGTGTTCGAGCAAATGCTCAAGAGGTCTGAAAGAAGCCATTATGTGAGAAATTATTATGCATATGCTCTACTTAAACCTTGCACTCATGAGAAATGATTGTGCAAAACCTACCATGCACATGCCATGCTCGATCTCTCTTTTTTTTAATTAGAGGCCATCCTGCTGTGACGAGCAGAGGGGCCCGAAGGGATTCGACTCCCTGGGCAGGTTTCTACCCAAGCAGAGCCCAGATAAAAACCGGCCAGGAGGGAGTCGACTCCCTGAGTCGACTCTCTCAGCGGAAAATGCAATTTCAGTTTTAAAGGGGTTCAGAGCCATTACATATGTGTTCAAATGTGCATATGCATGGAATTGCAGTAAAGAGGTTGTGCAACTTCAAAGTGTGGAATTAAAATGCATATGAGGTTCTGTTTGTATTTAAAATTCATTCATGATGCAATGTATATGTGAGGCCCAAACTATCTTGGGTTCCAAAATCTGCTCCCTAAGTGTGTTTGCAGGTATGCCTGGTAGCCGGGAACAAAATGATGAAACAAGAATAGCTACTCCAGGCATATGACAAGAGGCAGGGCCAAAAATTCTAAAAGCTGAAGGAGATTGGAGGCCTTGTCAACATTCTATGCAACACTAAGGGTAAAAAATAAATCAGTCAGGTAAAGTAGGTAAGTGAATCACCTTCAGAATTGAGAAAGTCATGTTGACTTAGGGCATTAAGTTGTAGTTGATTCTCAATTCTCTAGATTATATACACCTGACTTTCATGACATAAACTCTCTGAAAAAGGCTAAAATGTTCATGACTTGGGTGCATAAATTTGAAATGATTGCATACTTGCTTTATGTATCATTGTTGCATAGTCTGCATTTAGTTAGTTGAAAGCATTGCATAGCATATTGTTGCATCTTGGTGTCAGGGGGAGATGAGAGCTAAGTTCAGTACATTGAATCTTTTTCACTCCTCATAGTCCCCATTCAATTCGTTCATATTCTTTGACATCAGATGCTCTTGGACCTTAATGCCTATTGCTATCATTTCTCTATCACCTTCACTGAACAACAGTATTGCTTCTGGTTTAGTACATTGAGCTGTGGTTATTACAATTTTTCATTTATAAGAATCACACTTGCAAATTGAAAGGAACTAAAGGTTTAACCTTTATAAATTGAAGAGTTAAGTGTCTGCACTTCAGAACTTGAAATAAAAGAAAACTGTTATAGCTCTTAATCTCTGTCTCATGGTTAGAATAGAAAAAGTTTTTTTTGATGCTTGAATGTGTTAAACTGGTAATGTCTCGGAAAGGTGAATAAGAGTGTGTACTATTTTTTAAAATAATCACTCTAAAAGAAATCAGGGCAACAGTAAATAAGATCATCAATATAAAGAGCTGAACACTGTGACAGAGCAATGGCTGAATTGCACTGAGAAACTGTGATCTCCTCTAAAGAAGCAGGAGAATTCATAAGTCATGAAGTGCTTCAGGCTATCTCTGTTCATAGGGTCAAATCTATAGGGGGAGTTTTCACCAAGTAACTGGGGGTACTGGCCTCTGATCAAGGTGTACCCTTAATGTCAAAGGTGAAAATTGTTCCTTGTAGGTCTTGATCTGAAATAGATCTAGTAGTTTATGCCTAGTAACTGGGGGTACCTGCCTCTAATCAAGGTGTACACCTAATGTCAACAGCATAAATGCCACTGGTCTATTCACTTAGCTCAGTTTCTGAAAATTAAAAGGTGAAAAATAAACTGCTGTAACCCTTTGAAATCAAAAGTCATTGAGTGTAAATTATTTTTCTCAATACATATTCAAGTTACCTTTCTTGAACTTCCATGTTTTATCACAAAGGGTATTGTTTCTTACTTATCTATTAAAACCATGTGCCCTAGATTCATTGCTATAAATGGAGTCTATAACTCTTTTTTAGTGGTCAGTTGCCTTACTCTATCTTTATCACTGTTAAACCTGAATTCTTTCAAGACTGTATATTGATGACTCTTATGCTTTAACAGTTGTTTATAATCATGCTCACTTTATGAACCAATGATTCAGTTGTTGTCTAGTGACCCCTTACCTTATTCATGTTCTTTCTATCCTATCTTCTCTATCTTTTGATTATGTCACAAGAGGAGATGTGTTTCATCCGTCCATATTTCTTTCTCAAAGGGGGAGAAATAATTCAGGGGGAGTTATACATTCAGGGGGAGAATGGGTTGTTCTAAGGGAAATCTGCATGCATACTGCATTTTGCACTCATGTTCTTCTTTCTTTTTGATTATGTCAAAGGGGGAGAAATTTTGGTTGGTGACTCACTATCACTTTGTTGCCATCATCAAAAAGGGGGAGAATGTTGTGCCCTTTAGGCACAAGTATATGCTATTTTGTTTTGATGATAGCAACACAGTGAGAGTATCACAGTGAGCCAGTCCAGCAAGTCTGCACATTCTCTACTGATAGCTTTGACGCGTGCACACACAAGTCTATACATTTCATTGCAGCATGCACACACACATAAGTCTATACATTCCTATCTTTACCTACGTTCACTATTTTTGCATGAACACATTCAAAGTCCATACATTGCCCTGTAGCATGCACGAACTCAAGTCTGTACATCGTCCAATTGCTCATGACGTCTTGGCTAAGTCTATACATTGCTCCGTCTCACTTAACGTCTCATGCTAAGTCTGTATATCGCATCGCATGCACCGTCTCACTTAGCGTCTCATGTTAAGTCTGTACATTACATCGCATGCACCGTCTCACTCAGCGTCTATGTGCATAAATCAAAGTCTGTATAGCCAGTGCATCCTGCGTCTCACTCAATGTCTCATGTGCATACGCAAAGTCTGTACAGCCAGTGCATCCTTTGATTTAAAGTCCATACATTGTCTGCCCGCAAACACAAGTCCATATGTTGCTTTGCAGCATGCACGCACGTAGAGTCTATACATTCTCTGCTGATATGTTTATGCTGTAGTTCAGTAAGTTTGTACATCGTCAGCACTCTTCAAACGGCATAGTCCATGCATTCATCTGAAGTCTGTACATTCTTTATTTTAAAGTCTGCACACGGTTGCTTTGATGCCGTAGCAAGTCTATACACTAATGAGCGCTTGTTTGTTTTGATGACTGAGCTAGTCTATACATCGTCTTGTCTGTGCATGCTTCTGGTTGTGCTGCTAGCATATATAGTTTGTACATCCTTCATCCTAGCACATATACTCTGTACATCTTTGGCATCGTAGGGATGCACAAATCTGTGTATGCTCACACATGTTGCATAGTGAAGTCTGTACAAGGTTTTATAGTCTTAAGCTGATAATTCTCTTCGACTGACTGACAGGTACTTGCTCGAGAAGATTAATAAAGACACGTGATCCAAGAATGGAGATGGCTCAGGATCGTGACACGTGTCATCCTGGAGGCTGAGATGCTGCCACGCAGCCAAGGTGTTAGGGCGGGAATCTGGAAGCCACACGCCCTCCTAATTACTGCTGCTATATATATGAAGCTTCTTCTTCAGAAGAAGACCTGATCGTGATCAAAGGAGCAGAAGCAGAAAGAGAACTTCCACGATCCAGAAGAAAAAGAAAGAGAAGGAGAGAGTTGAGAGAGAAGAGTTGAGAGAGATTTGTTCCTCAGATCTTTAGTTCAAAACCAGATCTGAGTTTGCTCAATTGTTTGAGCTTCATTCCCTGCAGGGATATATTTTGTGCTTTATCGTATACAGCTTTCTGTTACTGTTTTGTTTCCCATTTCTTATTTTTCTTTTAAACCTTTCTTCAAACTGTGTGTCAGCAAAGCAAGCTTTGATGCTCAGCGGGCGAGGTGGATACCTCGGACGGCTAAGCTGTATTGCCCAGCGGAGCAAGCTGTGAGGCTCAGCGTTTGCAGTGGTGGATTCCACTGGTCGGGTCAAGCTGTAGTCCCTAGCGGTTGCAGAGGTGTATCCTCTGGATAGGTGAAGCTGTAATTCCTCAGCGGGCGAGACTTGGTCTCGGACAGCAAGCTGTGAAGCTCAGCGGTTGTAGGCTAAGCTGTAAGGCCCAGCGGACGCAAGCTGTGTTGCGCAGCAGTAAGCCACACTTGGGTTTGAGTGTGGGGTGGACGTAGGTCTGGAGGACCGAACCACCTAAAAACTCCTGTCTACTGTGTGATTGCTTTGTGATTTGCATTGCTTCTTTATTCTTGTACTTTGCGTAGTAGATGACGGTTTAGGATGGTTCTTTAGAAGTTCTGGCTGGTCTTTGCTTTGTGCCCTCTATCTGTTTAGCAGAAGTTCTTATATTCCGCACTTGAATCTGCTGCAGTCATTTTTATCGGGTGACTGATCTATTCACCCCCCCTCTAGATCACCTTAAGCGTCACAACAATTGGTATCAGAGCTTGATAGACCGGTAAGAGGTCATAACATGATAATTCAGCTGGACATGGCCAAAGCTTATGATTAGATGGAGTGGGACTTTATAATAATGGCTCTGAAAAAATTTGGTTTCTGCTATAGATTTATATCTCTGATTGCTCAATTATTGGAATACTGTTGGTTTTCTCTATCCTTTAATGGTCAAATCAGGGGATACTTTAAATCTACAAGAGGCCTCAGACAAGGGGACCCTTTAGCTCCAGCCCTATTCATCATTGCAGAGGAGGTGCTCAGTAGGGGTCTTAACCATTTGTTCTCTGAGGGCATGTGTAAATATTATCATCTCCCCCGAGGGGTGCAACCCATTTCACATATGTTGTATGTTGATGATTCCTTAATCTTTATGAATGGTAGAGTCCCCTCAATTAAGAAGTTACTTCTTTTTTTTGGGAAGATATGAAGCAGCCTCATGGCAATGGGTTAATGCTCACAAAAGCAGTTTCATTGTTGCTAAACAAATACCTCATAGAACCATAGCTCGCATTAGTCAGCTTACTGGATATACACATAAAAGTGGAAGCATTACCTACCTTGGAATTCCTTTGTTTAAGGGCAGGGTCAAGGTTCCACATTTCAAGTATCTTATTGACAAAATTAACAGTAAACTTGCAGGCTGGCAAAGTAAATATCTATCTCAAGCTGGCAGAATGGTGCTCATAAAGTCAGTTTTATCTGCGGTTCCTATATATACTGCTGCTGCTGTTTCTATTCCATATACTGTCATTAAACATATTGGGAGAATATGCTCTAATTTCTTTTGGCAGGGACTAGAAACTATGCATAGAAAACACTGGGTATCATGGGAGAAGATCTATAGTCCGGTCCCTGAAGGTGGTTTAGGAATCAGAGGCCTTCTTGACATACAACTATGCTTCTATGTCAAAATTATTTGGCATTCTATTCATAGTAAATCTCTTTGGGCCAGTTTCACAAGGAGTAAATACCTTCATAACCAGCATATTCTCAACTGTAAAACTCCTTTCCCTGCATTAAAAAGCATGACTTTGATAAGGCTCTTACAATTTTCTTGACTGGCTCAAGAATGATGGTATATGATGGGGCTAAAACTAACTTCCTCAAGGACAGCTGGTATAAGGAAAAATCATTAGCTGACATTTTATCTATACAGAACCAATCGGAGCTAATTAATTGTTCTGTTAAAGATGCAATGGCAGATTTCCAGCACCCTGTATGGGAGAGGTTAGAAGACCAACAGCTGAGGGAACAAGTTTAGAGATTTATAACTCTTGATGGTGATGATATCCACATCTGGTCTCAGTCAAATACAGGTATGTTCAGTATTAAATCCACTTATAATCTTTTGAAAGGACAGTCAGCCAGGTCTAATATGAACCTCAAGAAGCTATGGCATAACAAATTCTCCCCAAGGGCAACTTTATTCTGCTGGAAACTATTAAACCATGATGTCCCTGTTGATAGCCGCATTCAAAAGAGTGGAATTTACTTGGTTTCTAAATGTGACTGATGCCATAATTCTTATGAAATAGAGGATGAAGACCATTTATTCATAAAGAGTGAGACTGCCTGCTGTCTTTGGAGAAGATTTGCCCCTATATTTAGCAACACATGTATGAATGTTGAAAGTATTACCAGCAGATTGGAAAGCACTATAAACAGGACTGTGTTGAACAAACCCAAGGATTTCATTCGGCTGAAGCTTATGCTAATGATAGTCTGGGCAATTTGGAAATGCAGATGTTGTGCTAGGTATGAAGAAAATTACACTAGTCCAATGAAAATTGCTCATATCATATCTGTAGATCTTGCTTGCTCAGTTAGAAAGATGAAATTTAAGCAAGGTTCCAGCTGGGAGTTTTTAAGATTGTTAGAAAGCTTTGGGATAAATATTGCTTGTTCTCACACTATTTGCATAATGGTTCGGTGGACTGCTCCTTCAGTAGGGTATACCTTAAATGTTGATGGTGCTTGTGAAGGGAATCCTGGCCAATCCGGGGGAGGAGGTTGTATTAGAGATCAAAATGGTCAGCTTATTCTGGGGTTTGCATACTACTATGGCCTTGGTACAAACATGGTTGTTGAATGTAGAGCATTATTAGATGGTCTTCGATTGGCTTACTTCCACAACATCCCTCTAGCAACAATTCAAACTGACTCACTTACTTTGACAGGCCTGCTGAAATCCAAAAAAGACCCGCCTTGGACTTTACTCCCTTGGTGGCTACAACTGCAACAGCTGCACCATACACTTCAATATCCAGTCATTCATGTATATAGAGAAGCTAACCAGCTCGCTGATTCTTTAGCTAACCATGCAGTTCATGTGGGGGAAAATAAAGAGTTTCACCACACCCGTGAGCTGCCACTATTAGCAAGGGGTTATGTTATAGCTGATGCTAGAGGCTTACCTAATTTTAGGGTGAAACATGTATAGGTTTTGTTTCTAGTTTTCTTACATACTTGTAGATAAGAGGTATGCCTCTCTCTGATGATGTATTCTTTTTGAATAAGCAATAAAATAAGCATCTAATGGTTGTTAGGTGGAGTGAGAACATTCCCTTCCTCTAGAATGGGGGTGCACTCTCCCTTTTATTCCATTAGATGACTGGGCTTGATAAAAAAAAATGTATATGTGAGGGTGCGGATCGATGTCATTTTAGTGAGCACATGCCACATTTGACCATTCTCGTGCAAAACTCAATGAAATCCTTACCATACTTATGCAATCTAACAAAAAAAACTTTTATGCAAAAGATATCATGCAGGTACAATTTTTTGGGGTCTTTCTTCTTCTTCTTTCTTCTTTTTTTTTTCATAGGGAAGGCTTGACCCCATGGGGGTCGACACTCATAGCAGTGAGCTCCCAATCGGGTCATGCTCAACATGCAAACAATTGCCCCTTCAAGACTATTTTCTGTTTTGGTATGAGAATTCTTTGCTCCTACTTTTTCCTACATTTTTATCTTGTTCACCCTCATCTTCAGCAGCCTTTCATTGACATCACTGTCTCTTTTCCTGGTGTTATCAACTCCACACCATACTGCACATCTGTTCTTAATGATTTCTTGTTTAAGTTATTCGTCATCATTCATTTTTTTGTGTCATTAATCTTTCAAGTTTGTTTAAGCTTCCCGGCGAAAATCTGATAGCACCTCCCCTAGACCTGGAGCATTCGGGGTTGTAAATTAGGTACTCGTCCACAGAGGTAATCCGAGACAGCCCCAAAATAAGAGGGATGCACACAAAAAGCGGCAACACCCGTAGCATCTCCCTCATGAGTCCCCAAAGGGACGAGTGGGTCTTGATCAAAACGCGTATAATTCAGAAATCCAGATTCGGAGGAAAGGGTGCATGACTGAAAACTCTGAGAATGAACTGAGGGACTTCGAAGCAGATACGGGGAGTAGCCCAAAGGAGCCCGAATGGGCATGAATTCCGAATCATACTCATGGGGGTGTGTAAACCCGGATCCCTTCCTTAAAGGCTATTATGTGCATCTCACCCTCAAAACAGCGATAGCAAAGTAGTACAAAATGTTCAACCCGGGACCAAGTCCCACGTTTCTCCCCCATTGGCATCATGACCATAGAAATGGCTAAATCCCACAGCGGGGTACTGAGAGGGGAAAGTCTTCCTACCGGGCCTGCCTACTGCCCATGGCAAAAATGAACTAGAAAGAATCATTACAAAGGGAAGAGAGAAATCATGTAAGTCACCGGCAGTTGGCAACCCGGAGCCATACTCATGAGCTTGAATAAGCCCCAGGCCGATGGACGCCATGACAGAAACTAATCCATCACGCGGGTAGCATGCTATCAACGGGGAGAAAATACATGTTCAGGGAGCAGAGAGTAGGCATAGCAAGGCGAGAAAACATAGAGGGAAAGGGCTGCAGAGATATTAAACCAAAAAAAAAAATTGGACCAAAAGCCCACTGCTTCGTTCATTCAACATGAAAGAATACATCGGATGTAGCCTTATCGGGCAATGAAGGGTAAAAGAAACACAAGGACCCACCCTTGAATGAATCTCTTTCTCTCTCTCCCTCACTCCCTGAATCTCTATTCCCTCCCGTTATTCTCCCAGGCTCTCTCTCTTTCTCTCTGTGTTTTTTTTTACAGGATCTCTCCCTCTTCTTCTTCTCTCCTTCTTCTGTAGCTACAACGTCCAGAGAGCCAAGAAGCTTCTTCTCTGCCAGAGTGGCCTTCTTATAGGGGATGCAGAGGCCTTCTCGCGGGAGAAGACTTTCGTTTCTCCCATTTTTTTGTTTTCTGCCGTCGCTTGCTGCTGCTGTTATCGTTCCTTCTTCGTAGGGGGAACGGCGGAGCAGGCCGGCCTCTCCCTGCACGGAGTGGCCTGGCCGCGACAGCCACTGTGCGCTCGAGCACGCATGAGCAGGGTCTTCTGGGCTGCGTGTGCATGGAGGAGCCGTCCGAGGCTGCATGCATGAGGGAAGGTCAACGAGCAATAAATGCTGGGGGGGGGGGGGGGGGAGAAAGAAACGCAACAGAGTAAAAAATGGTCCGTGCGATCCATTTTTTTCTTTCCCTTTTCCCTTTTTTTCTTTTTTTGGTCATTCATTCCTTCTATTGCGCATCTGCCCCTCACGTTTTATCTTCTTCTCTCTCTTTTTTATTGCCAACAAATACCCCCCACCCGTGGGTGCCGCAAACGAGGGACGACTGAGCGGGGCGGGCAGGTGTAGCTTCTGGTTCGGCAAGCGGTCGATATCAGAGTAGAACATCTTGGCCGCGAACTATATCGATTGTCCCTAACAGAGAATGTAGCACCCCGATTTATTAAAGAATAAAAATTTCAAGAAAATTAATAAGAAATTCCTTAAGAAATAAGATAAGTCAAAATTTGACTATTTTATAAAAATCCGAAAAAAATTAGAATCTCGTAGTGGATAAAGATTTTAAAATAATTGTCTTATATGACCAGCCCAAATAAAATTTGTAACCAAATCGAATTAACAGATTAAGGCCCAAAACCACACTTAGCCTAATCGGACCTTAAAACGTGAAATCCGAGCCCAATACTCGACCATTTAAGCTAAACCCGGATGCAAATGAAAGACTAAAATTAACTCTTTGTTTCCCCTCTGGTTAATCTTCAAAACCCTAACTCTAGGAGGAGTATTTGGCGGAGGAATAGTGGATTGACTCGGTCTCGCACGAATCTCGCATGTCCGCGATGCTAGGACTCTATCTTCGCGACTAGGACTCCCCAGACCTAATTGAACCTATAAAAATGACCCTTAGCAACCCTAGAATCGTTTAGTTGCTGTGGCGGCCGGAGAGGAGCTCGATCGAGGGAGAATTTCGGCGTTTACCGGCGGTGTGTTCTTAGCGCGTCAGCAGCCCTCTTCTCCCTTCATCCTTCGATTAAGGTAGGTGATAGCAAGTCAAACCCTAACTATTATATATCAATAGAAGCGTTGTTATGTCTTCTTTCCATTGATCTATAAAGCCCCAAATTTCATCTAGTATCCTGCTAGGATTTCGAGTTTTAGTGGAAGTATGCTGGAACTAGGGTTAACTATGTTCCATCTCAATTGAAGTAGGGATTACGGGCACTAAACATTAAATTGATTATGCCATCTTGTATACCTTTTTATGCTCGTTCTTTTGACTACAAAAGCCCTAATTTTCATGTGTTATATTGTGCGAATTTAACTTTTGTTCACAACCCTAGCCAACCCCGCCGGTGACGGGCAAGGCAAAGGGGTGGCGGATTGACATGATTTGCGTGGCTGCATGATAGACCGCCCATCTAGGGCAGGTGGCTAGTTTCTCACCATCCATATCTTTTACTTTTGATCGATTTCGTAGTTGCACGACATAACCCTAACTGCCCTTTCATTAAGCGGCCAGCCCGAGACTGTTCTCTGACCCCAATGGCACATTACAGACCGCTCAACCCTAGCAGGCCTTCGGACATGAAAGGGGGTGAACGGCATGTCGTGCAACCGCCGAGGCCCGTAAGTGGCTCTGACTGGACCGCCCAATTAAACAGAACTGCTTGTTTACCCTTTTGATATGATTTAACGTAGTAGATTTATGGCTAATGATAGGTTAACAACTCATAAGAAAAAGGAACATATGTAAGAACAGATTTCATAATGTTTGACTATTCTTTCATCATGGCCTTGATTTATTTCAATATGTTAATTTAAAACATGATTTCATGCTATTAGGATTGTTTGACAGTCGTTCTACTCCGGTAGGATTGACTGACCGCTATACTGGTTTCCATTGATTGATAGCCTCATTTCCTTGTAATGTTTGGGACTCTCCGCCGGATATTCCTTCCGTCGGACTAGGACCTTTATTACGGGACCTCCGTAAGCCCCCGCGAGCCTGGAATTCCCACTAGGACGCCAGGCAGGTTGAACCACCAAGACCTGAACCTGTGTACGTGATCAAATCGTTTGGATTATCGTATTGTGGGCCACGGCTCAACTTGGATCCCCTGAGGTTTGCGCGGCCCGAAAGGGACCGTCTGTCTCAGTGGGCGGCCCATTAAGAACCGTGCAACCCTGGCTAGGTGCCACTTACATTGGTCGATTAACCTTGTTCTATCTTCGACCAAATCATGTTTGGATCGACCCATAAAGTCCTAGGCTGACCAGTGGAGAGTGAGCTGGACCCTGGTTCAGTTCTGCCCCACTTATGGCAGCCCGGAGCCCATTTGGGTAGAATTCCAACTTATTAAGTTAAGTTCTGTGGAACTGACTGACTAGAACCGTCCATGTTATAGAGCGGATCTTAATGGACCGTTCATCTCCTGAACGGCCCTATAAGGCCCGTTTACCTTGTTCGTGGGCTTCCAGTACTTCTAGCTTTGAGCGGCCCATTTCTGACCATTCTATATCCAGAGCGGCCCCAGGTGGACCGTTTATCATTGACTTCGGTGGGGCTGATCCTCAGCCCATTTCTATCTTGAACGGTCCAGTGTAGATCGTGTATTATTTGAACGGCCCATGTTAGACCGCTTATCGTCTAGAAGTGATTTCTCCGTGGTATTCGTGTTTTAATAACTTGAATTTTATGGTCAAAGTATCTCTTCGACTTACCCTTGGAATTCTCTGAGGTAAGTTATTCCTTGACATTATTGGCCATTTAACTTGATTAATGTCTAGACATAACTTGGGATCTTGGATCCAATAAATCAATGCCAACGCATCATAAGGGCCCGGTCTGGTCTTGGGAAGAGCGCCCGAAAAGTACTTGTGCCCCGGGGAGTTTGAATGACATGGTGAGGTATTGCACCGAGTGCATGACTAGCGTGATGTCTACGACAATAATCTAGTACTTGAGTTTTTCTTGACTTGGTTAGTTCTTGCTTGTTGGCCAATCTCCAGTTATATCATGATCTTGCCTTCTCTTTACATTATTGTTTTGTCATATCCTCGTTTCGTTTCGTTATTTATTTTCTCGCATATAAATGTAATTAATTGGTTAATTACTTAAACTTGCCTGTTATCATCTACTGAGCATTCGCTCACCCAGTTGTTCCCCCTTTTCAGGTAGCTCAGGTGAGGATTCACAGACTGATGGGGACGGGCAAGAGTGATGGCATTCGAGCGAACCAGTCAGAAGCGTAGAGCCAGTCATAGTTTGTGTCTGTTTATGCTTTTAGAGAGAGTGTCGTGGAAGGAGTTGTAAATTGAATTCAGCAATTGAATTGATGTTAAGTGGATGTTGTCAAAAGATTGCTTTAGGGAGTTTATGTGATTGAAATCTGGATTATTTAAATGTTATCTAGTGAATGGAGTTGTTTTCTATTTATGGTTCTGGTGTTGTATTGATTCTTTTAGCTTTAGCTTATCATGTCTGTAAATCAACATATTATTATTACTTATTTCTACTGCCAGTCCCTATATTCCGCGTCGGGGCATGACAGTTAGGTGGTATGAGAGCCTCGGTTTCTAATATTCCTAGGTTTTCTAAGTTCTAGGGTTCTAAGTAATGTCATAGAACCCATAACCTTGTTATAAGTCTAAGAATCCAACCTAGTGAGAAGTGGGTAGAGACTTGGGTTGAGTCAATAGTCTAAATCTAAACTATTATTTCTAAATTATCCTAAAATAATTTCTTCTGCGTGTAGGAGGTCCTAATGGCGGCCGAACACGTGCAATGGTAAGATATGCAACGAACAGTTCAAGGACTTACTCGAGCCTTGCAGCAAGTGGCCCAAGGAGGAGCGGCGAACCATGAAGCTGGCGATCTTCACCAGAATTTTTGTGGGATGAATCCCCCGCGTTTTGGAGGCTCGACCGACCCTGATGAAGCCGAGCACTGGCTGAAGGAGATGGAGAGGATCTTCGAAGTGATGCAGTGTAGCGACCAGGAGCGTGTCCTTTTAACGACCTTCCAGCTGGAGTGTGATGCAAGAACATGGTGGGATGCAGTAAAGGCTACCCTTGGAGATAGACAAGTTTCATGGAAGGAGTTCGAGGAACTCTTCAATGGCAAATAATTTTTCGATAGAGTACAAGAGAAGAAAGCGGCCGAGTTTGCTGCTTTGAAGCAGCGGAGTCTATCTGTGGCTAAATACGAAGCTCAGTTCTCTCGGTTGTCTCGTTACGCCACTCACTTGATATCTACGGAGAAGATGAAGGCCAAGCGTTTTCTCAACGGGCTAAAGTTACATTATATTAATCAATTGGCGCCAATGGAAATTCAGACGTATGCGGAGATGGCAAGAAAAGCTCAAGCCTTGGAAGATACCTTGGAAATGACGGAGAGAATCCGTGGGAAGAATGTTAAGAAGGAACAACCTACTGGATCCGGGAACCTTAAACCCGGCAATGGCAAGAAGAGGCCCAATGGAGGGTCTGGTTCGTGGAAGGGCAAGGTCCCGAAGAATGAAGACAAGAAGCCTAGCCCGATCGTGCCATTTAAGGGCATGTGCAAGTTTTATGACCGTCCAGGTCACAGGATGGAAGAGTACTGGCGCAAGTTGGGCGCCTGTTTGCATTGCGTTAGCAGGGACCATCGTATTCCTGACTGTCCCCTTTTGTCTGATCAAGCTACTCCGACTAAGCCGCAAGGAAATAAGAAGCAGCAGGGCAAGCTCCAAGCCATACAAGAAGATTGTAACGACTCGAGAATCCGATTACCGGGAGAGACCCGATAACCCGAGACCCGAACCGCCGCCCACGAGCTGGGAGGGCTCGGAAGGGCTGAAAGGAGTGTGGAGGCACAAAGAAATAGGAAATAAAGTAGGACAATTCAACAATTAACAGAAATAAATAAACAACTACAGCTACAACAGAGTCCAGTCCAACAGAAAGTATAGTCTACAGTAGTAAAAGTACCACATGCTGAGTGAACACTCGGCCCGACGAGCTGGCAACTGAGAACCCTCGAACCTCGAGGAAGAGCCGCCACACTTGAAAAGTAGGGAATGAGTCTCCAAAACAGAGACTCAGCAGGGATCCTGCGGAACCCCACCCGGAAACAACGGCGGCACAGAAAGCTGTAACTACGAGAGCAACAATAACAGCATGAACAGTAAACCCGGTGGTCGGTCGAAACTCGGCACTACAACTACTCCTACTGTACCAGAAAGCACACCCCGATCTCATGGTCGAGGCTACTGAACCACACTAGTACCACCTACCAAAGTAAAAACCCACGGTAACCGCGCTGTAGAGGCCTGTCTCTTAGGACACGGCCAACCTGGACACGCTGTCCAAGGTGCAATCCCGACCACCTGGTCGCGGACACCGCACCGACAAGATGCAATCTCGGTAAAGCTACTAGTACCAATCTCATGGCACGAGAACCTACACAGGCGCCACAGCGAGACAACCGAAACTTGATAGTCAACACGACCAAAATCCCGAAGGTCAAAGTCACAGAGACTGACAGTCTGTCACTCCAAACTTGACATGAGTACCTCCCACTAGAAGCAAGGCCGAATGCGTCCACTGACGTCTTAGTCCGTGCCTCAGGTGTCTCCCTCCGGCCCAAAGGTAATTGAGACACCGTACAAGTAACCCCAAAGCAAGTGACTAGCTAGGGTCACGCCCGTCAACGTGGGTCCAACCGCCCCCAACCACGTGTGCACACACAGGCCGTCCGCCCCTGGCCTGGCCTCTAACTGGTTTTCCCCTCAGCCGGACTCTGGCTGCTAGACGCGGGGCCCGACGGTAACCAGTCTAAAAACTGTTCTCTAAGGGTGTGCCCGTACACCTACTCCCCAGGTGAGACCAGCACACGCGTACTGGTGGGCTACGACTAGTGGAAGGTCACTGAAGGAGTAGACTCTCAAGTCAACGAAAAACAACGTCTGAACCCAACGACGTACGGGGACCATGCCACGTACCGGCACCGTCGCACGGGGACCACAGTCGGAGAAGAAACGGGACTCACAGTCCACGGCCACGCACACACCCTACGCGAGAGTCGAGAAAACCCAAGTGACGCTAAGCCACTGGACTCTGGACAGTCCTCTAGATGCACTACACCTAACGGTCTTTGAGTCACAAGACTCGGGGTCAAGACTGTCGTACGCAACAGCACAAGGCCGTCAATCTAGTCTAATCTCTAGGTCGAAAACCATGGTTGCACGAGTATCGAGATAGCTCACGAGCCGCCAAGACCATCCCCTCAAAAGGGAACTCGAGGGACTAAGGCCACACACACGGCCCACGTGAAAAGCACAGAAGTACGATTCCCAAGGCAGCTCGCACACCGCCAAGCTACAGCCCAACTCGGGGAGAAGCGGGAAGCCTCCAGCCCCAGGCTGGACAACTGGGCTCGCAACCCATGGCCTCACACAGGACTCATTCGGGAATCATTTTCCGGAGAAATCGATGACGCACGGGGAACTCTCACCGCATGCACACCAACACACGGTGACACGGGTCGAGAACGCTACACCCCAGGACCACACCGTACCATGACACCTGGCCCCGACGGAGGGCACAGCATCCGTTAGGCCATGGGTTAACACGTGGATCGAGAACCACACACCCAGGACTCGAATCGGTCAAAACGGAAACACCGGGTTAGACTGGCACATGGGCGGTTCATCTTGGGCCGCTCAAGGGACGTGCGGCTAGGGAAGAGCCACTCAAGAGACATGTGGCTAGGAAGGAGCCGCACAATGCACTAATCGGACTAACCCCAAAGGGAGGATAGGCGGTTAGGGATGAGCCGCCCAACGGGATGTGCGGCTAAGGGTCACCCGCACAACCCAACCGACCTACTCCAGTGTCGATCAAAATGGTTTTGACCAAACTGCACAACCCGACCGACACCCAACTGTTGACCAAAGGTCAACTGGGACATGCGATCAGATCCTGGCCACACAAGCCCACGGAAAGACAGACGGCTGGGGACCAGCCGCCCATGTGGGGACATGCGGACCTCACCTGGCCGCACATCACATGTGTGGTCTATCGTCCGACCGCACATCCCCCAAAACCAGACGGGACATGCGGTTCAGAACCAGCCGCCCATACGATGGGCGGGCCCTGGTTCGACCGCCCAACCATCACGGCGAGCAAACCCAGGGGGTTGCCCGATCGTGGATTTTCCACGCCCCGTTCGTGTCGAAACGAAGGGGATACAGTCACAACCACCCTGGCAATCACATAGACTCCGATTGGAGTCAAAACGACGCACGAATCGCGAGAAACGGGTGATTCTACCGAAGTTACTCAAAAAGAGTTTTTGAGCTTCTCGGAGCCCTACTGGTCCAACGGGACCACCAATCGAGATGAAATCAAGGGGAAAAGAACGCTCTCGCCCCAAGGAATCCGTTGATAGTAACCGATCTGGAAATCGTCGCCGTTTCCCGACGGACCCTACGAAACCTACAAAACCATGGTTTCGCTAGAACGGACCCAAACTCAGTCATTTCTACACCGAACGACGTGCAATGGCAGGAAAAATGAGCAGGACGCAGTGGTGTTCCATCACCCTACCTCCACCGAAGAAACCGCGCGCCGAAGCGACTAATCTACGCCGAAAACTACCCGGAACACGAACGACGCCATCTCAGAATCCACGGAGGGATCGCGCCCGCTACCGCGTCGATCCTCGCCCATCCTTGCCCGCATCCTCGCCCGCGCCGCCTCCACCTCGCCCCCTCCTCGCTCCGTCAGCCGTCGGAGAAGAGAGGGGAGAAGGAGAGCGTGAGAGAAGAGAGAGGGAGAGAGGGTGACAAATGAGAGTGGAGAGAGAGAAAAAGGTTTATATAGGGAAAATCTGGGAATTCCAAAAAAATATCAAAAGAAAATAGAAAATCACATCCTCGCGATCCTCAGAATGCACCGATCGTGATGGTACCACCCGTGCCCAGGTGAACGACCCGGTTCACCTGCAACGAGATTCCGAATGAATTACCGAAACACATACCGGAAATCAAAAAACACACGCGAAAAAGTCACGGACGCGCTCCGGGCCTCCGAAATAACTTCGGATCGCGCCGATCCGAACATGAAAGATGTCCGAAACATCATTTCGGACACAACGAAGCTAGATTCACCGGAAACGAAGATCCGAGACTCGAGAAGAAGGATCCGAAAAATCCGGGGCATTACAGCCCACCCCTCTTAAAGGAATTTCGTCCTCAAAATTCAGGACGAGCACGGGAACAGGGGAAGAACGCCGTAACCCACTGACAACGCCGTCAGAACCCCAGCGCCGAGAACCACAGTTCACGCAAAATCTCCAGACTTTAGGGACACAGCCAGACTATAAACACGAACAACACCTCGCTCTACGCGCCGAGCACACCGGCCATCAGAGCAGGCACTCATAAAGGACACAGTCCAGCGTCACCTCAAACACCACAGAAACCAATCATGGCACCGCTGCCACCATCTCGCTCACTGAGGAGACACAGCCCTCGTACGAGAAACAGCTACTGATGCAACCCATGGTCGACAGACGACCCAGACGCCAGTTTTGCAAACCCACCGACTGGTCTCACGCCCGACACAAAGGAACAGCCAAAACCGAGCTCCCACTAGCTCACGCAGCCATCTCAACAGACCGCAACCAGAACATCGGCTCAGCACCAAGAAACACCCCACACATGGTAAGCTGAAAGCTAGACATATCACTGTGCCAACTTTGTCAGAAGACAACCTTCGACAAAGCCCAGATCCTGTCCGGAAAGGCACACCACAGAAACGACCACCAAAGGCCTCCTCGATACTCAGCTCTCACCAACCTCGATGCACAATCACCAGCACCTTCTGTCTGTAAAAGGCCATCCACTGGTCGCTAGATACACGTCAACGGGAAACCTCCACTTGCTCAGGTTCTTCCTTCTTTCAGGGTCCTCCACCAGATCCGAAGGAAACATTCCAAACCTCGGCAAGCCATCCGTCGACTCCCACACAGACCGATGTCACAACTCGAGCTGCACACCTCTCGGACTCCACATCTGAACTCAATCATCGCGCCAACTCGACCCTCTCAAGGAGCACGATGAAACCAAATGACAGATCCTGGTGTCTTCGGTCATCACCTCACTCGACTCAGACTTACAGGGGGAACCATCCCATGCCGGTCACCAACCAAGGATAACCATTGCGACACCAACGTCCCATCAAGGACCACCAATCCGACACCAATCTCACAAAAAGGCTTCCGCCCACAGGCGTCACTCTTCCATCTGGTCTAATCACATCCCTCGACCTCCGTTAGGCGACATCCTCAACAATCCCATCCGGGTCCAACACCGACGCCTGACACGGCTTCTATAACAGGAATAGGGTACTCATGCGGCATACTAGCCAGCACATTCCCCAACACTCCATCCTGCCAGGGCCAAGAACCACAATATCTCGAGCAACGGCACGGCAACAACACGTTTCACACAGAGGAACCAATCCTCCAATGCTCAACGCAAACTCAGGAAATCCGCCCGTAGCAACCAACGCTACGATCCTGAACCAGTGGGTCACAGGCCCACCACGCTTCTGCTGCGCCACTCTGATCCACGCGCACAGCCGCAAATTCTCAGAAACACCGCCCAACCGGCACTCGTCCTTTCGAAAAAGTGCCAACACACCCTTACACGACAAGGGAATGGGCACAACTTCTCACAGGCAACCACCTTGCCAAGACAAGGAGCACGTCTCGCACGGACTTCATGGTATACAAGGCCAACCAATCCGAACACGCAATGCAGGACGATGAACCTTAGCCCAATACAATCTCTCCAACCAAAGGGGAGACCAAACGCCCTTCCGACCAAGGAAGAACTCCATGCTTGACCTAATCTCGAACCTCGCGCATGTTGGAGACAGCACCATCTAGCACCAAGGAAAACCATCGCCACGTCAGGTCAGCGCCTCCGACACACTCGATGAGTGTCACGTCGGACCATAATCACAGCATCTCTCGGTGCACCACCGCTACAATTCCTCGAACTGCAAAACACCACGCCAAGAGTCGCAACACGAGCCATAATGACAACCGTCGACGCTCATCCTCGAGTCCCGAACTCCCCGTGGAGCCTTCACATCTCAAGCCAACTCCAGGGCGAACGCAACCCATCCACTGACAGAAGCGCAGGAGCAAAGACTTACCGGGACATCTCTGCCAAATCCTGCCTCAAAATCCGTAAAACAACTGAGATCGACACGTCATTTCTGACGCCACAGAGCAGGACAAGGGCATCAGGCTCGACGAAACAGCAGCTCTTCGAGAAGATATTCCGCTCACTCGAGCACACCTCTCGACCAGAACACCTTAGGAGCTGGACAAACCTCAAGCTGGAGTGGCCAAAACTGACAGCAGCTCCCTCGAAGCACGCTCACGGCCACTTAACCACAAACAATCCTCTCCAGCCACCTGACCACACTGCAGATTCCTCGAACGCAACACCGCGAGTTCACGCCTGCCAATAACCTCTGCCCAACGCAGCACAACCAGGGCCACCACCGATGAGGGAGAAGGCTCTCGACCTCAATCCTTAAACCCCATGCTGGCACGAAAACCGCGGATAGCAACCACCTTCACAGCGCACTCAAGCTCTCAGGCGAGAAATAAAATGAAAAAACAAGTACAAAACCCTAAGCTAGCTGCCGACTGTACTGGACCTTACGGACTCTAATCACTACGATATTTTGAATTCCTATGTACGTCCACAACCTCCGCTCTGATACCAGCTATAACGACCCGAGAATAAGATTACCGGGAGAGACCCGATAACCCGAGTGCATGACTAGCGTGATGTCTACGACAATAATCTAGTACTTGAGTTTTTTTTGACTTGGTTAGTTCTTGCTTGTTGGCCAATCTCCAGTTATATCATGATCTTGCCTTCTCTTTACATTATTGTTTTATCATATCCTTGTTTCGTTTCGTTATTTATTTTCTCGCATATAAATGTAATTAATTGGTTAATTACTTAAACTTGCATGTTATCATCTACTGAGCATTCGCTCACCCAATTGTTCCCCCTTTTCAGGTAGCTCAGGTGAGGATTCACAGACTGATGGGGACGGGCAAGAGTGATGGCGTTGGAGCGAACCAGTCAGAAGCGTAGAGCCAGTCATAGTTTGTGTCTATTTATGCTTTTAGAGAGAGTTAGTGGTATCATCAAACTAGAGAAGGCTAATGGTTGAACATCTATCGGCTCGAACGCCGATGGTTGGATATCTGTCGGCTGAAACGGTGATGGCTGAATATCTATCCACTGGGATGCCGATGGTTGAACATCTTTAATATCTTTAGATATCTATCGGCCTGGACACCGATGGTTGAATATCTTGAATAACTTTGAATATCTATCGATCTGGACGTCGACGGTTGAATATCTTTGAGTATCAGTCAGCCTGGACACCGACGGTTGAATATCTTGAATATATGTCGGCCTGGATGCTGATGGTTGAGTATCTTGAATATCTTTCAATATCTGTTGGCCTGCATGCTGACGGTGGAATATCTTGAATATCTTTCAATATCTGTCGGCCTGGATGCCAATGGTTGAATATCTTGAATATCTTTGAATATCTGTGAGCATCTTCGAACATCGTCGAACATCCGCCGGCCTGGATGCCGATGGTTGATCAACTTTAAGCATCTTTGAACATCATCCGGCCCGAGCGCCGATGTTTGAATATCATTTCCATGCATTCATCATTCTTTATTCATCATGATCTTCATCATAATTTTTATCATTCTTCCATCTTCTTCATCATCATTTTTATCATTCTTTCATGTTCTTCATCATTTTTATCATTATCTTTCATCTTCTTCATCATTTTTATCATTATCTTCATTGTTGTCATCTCGATTGCTGCGTTGATGGCCCTTTCTAGTTGGACTTTGAGCTTCTGGTTCTTCGCTTGGTGTAACTCATCACAAGAGTTCTGAAACACAAGTTTGTCCACTGTGGGATATCGATTTTAGCTGATCGCTAAATTGAGGAAGCGGCGGGTGGTATAATTTCAGGTGTTTCCCATTGAGGGGTGAAAATTGAACTTCCCCTCGGTGGTTGACGATGGCATTGGCTCCGCCTTCATAACCTTCTAGACCACATAAGGTCCGAACCAGTTTTCATTTAATTTGCCTTTGGGATTGGCCGCCATGACTTCTTTTCTTTTGACCTTGACTAGGTCTCCTTTCTTGAATTCACATCCTTTAACGAGCTTGTCGAAGGCGCAGGCCATACGGGCCTGATAGACCCGTATATTCTGTTGGGCCTTGAGCCGTTATCCTTCCAAATCAGAGAGCTCCTCCAACCTTCTTTCTATATTTGTCTGGCCATCTTTGATCAATTCGTGCTAGATTGCCACTCGCAGAGAGGGTACCTCCAACTCTATTGGGACGACTGCTTCTGAGCCATACACTAGTAAGAACGGTGAGCAACCCGTTGGGGTCTTGTACATGGTGCGATACGCCCACAGTTCCTCGTACATCTTGTCTTCCCAATCCTTCTTGCTACAGTTGACCGTCTTGGCAAGAAGTGTGCAGAGGGTTTTATTGAAGGCTTCAGCTAACCCGTTTGCTTGCGGATTGTACGGAGTGGATGTCCTCCAATCAATCTTAAACTTGTCGGCTAGTTTGTAGACCTTCTGATTTCGGAAGTGGCTTTCATTGTCGGAGATGATTCGATCAGGCATGCCGAATCAGAATATAATGTTTTGACGGATAAATCTGACCACGATTTATCATGTCACTTCTCTTAGAACCACAGCCTCCGCCCATTGGGAAAAGTAATCTGTTGTTGCTTGAATATATCTGCATCTTGATGAAGACGCGGGTAGTGGGCCCACAACATTGGTGTCTTCTCGGGTCTGCAGCATGCTACTGGCATTTATGACATGACTTGGCATATTTGCAGCTGTCGTCGAACATAGTTGGCCAGTAATATCCCAGCTTCTTAATCTTAATTTTCATCTTCAGCCCGGCTTGATGGGCACCAGCTGATCCGGCATGAACTTCATGATCGTCCAGGCCTCCTCCATAGATAAACATCAGAGGAGTACCTTTCTTCTGGCATCTGCAACAATCCGGAACAGGGTTCCGTTCCTAACCTCATACGAGTCTTTCATTCTGATCAATCTGATCTTCTCTTCCCTTTGCTTGGGCAATTGTTGATGTCTAAACCATTTCATCAGGGACTCTTTCCAGTCAGGTCAGCCAACTACTTTTGTTGTCGCAGCTTCATATTCTTCTTCTCCTGGCTCCTCTAGCATGTTGGGAACCTGGCGTCTGTTTATCACCGTTATATTGAGGGATTCATCTGGTGGGACTGCCAGTGAGCTTGCTAGCTTTGCTAGTGCATCTGCCTGTGCATTTTGGCTTCGACCGACATGGCATATCTCGACGAAATAGAATCATCCCATGAGTTGCTTGGCCCTGGTGCAATAAGGGAGTAATTCGAGCTTTCGAACATCGAACTCCCCCTGTATCTGTTTGAAAATTAGCATTGAATCGTCGAACACTTGCAGCATTCGAATCTCCATATCGAGGGCAATCTGAATGTAACACCCTAGAAATTTCTAGGATTTTTCAGGAATTAAATAAAATTATTAATGGGCTATTAAATGAATTATGGATAATTAAAGGCCTTATATTAACCAAATAAATAAGCCCACTTAAAATGGACCCAAAGACCATTTTCTAAGCCTTTCAGGCCCAAGCCCATTTCTAGAAACGTAATTAGGGCTATTTATGGATTTAAATGGATAAACAGAAGATAAATAGAAAATTCCAAAATTTTTGGATAAAACGCCGAAACGTAGTCTATCGCGCGACCGCGTTATGATAGAAGCGGTCCGATCAAGACTGTGTTCTTCTTCCGTGAACGGGTGGTGTAGAAACGTGGGAAAATGGGATTTTTCCCATCCCAGTCACCTAGGATCGAAGTGTTCTAACATGTAAACCAAGCTAAGACTCTTGGGGGATCGAATGGATGCCCTATAGGACTCCTATTTGATCTAATCTTTCAACCTTAGTGTAACGATCCGAGAATCCGATTACCGGAAAGACCCGATAACCCGAGACTCGTACCGCCACCCACGAGTCCGAAGACTCGGAAGGGTTAAAAGGATGGTGTGGAGACTACACAAGTATCACAAATAATTGTAGAAATTAAACAGCTATATAATTTAGCAGGAAATAAATTAACAGTTACATGATACATGGTCCACAAGATATAATAAAATAATAGCAGCAGTAGTCCACAACTAGTACGAGACAAGAAAGAAAAGTACAGCTACACGGGACATACCCCGGCTCTGACCTCTGGCACTAACGCTGGGCACCTGAACCACGCTGAGCCTCAGACGCGCTCCCCTGAGGCCGCGACTCACCTGAAACACGGTGAAAACACGCAGGGAATGAGTCTCGGAACAAGACTCAGTAGGGATCACTCGAACCCTACCTCGCAAACGGAGAAACCGCTACGCTAGCAGTAAGCGAGTACCTTGAAAAGGGAAGCCCTGCAATCTACAAAACACCGATCTCACGGCACGAAAACTGACACACGTGCCACGGTGGAACGACCGAAACACCACGGTCAACACGACAAAACCCGAAGGTCGAAGTCGCACGACTGACAGTCTGTCACTCCCGACTCGACAGGAGTACCTCCCACTAGAAGCACAGTCGGTAGCGTCCCCTGACGTCTTACACCGCACCGCAGGTGAACTGCCTGACGTGGTAGCTCCTACCAAAGGCACGAACACCGCACAAGTAACCACAAACGAGTGACTAGCTGGGGTCACGCTCGTCAGCGTGGGTCCAACCGCCCCCAACCACGTGTGCACACACAGACCGCGCATCCCTGGTCTGGCCCTCTGACCGGTTTTTCCCTCAACCGGACTCTGGCTGCAAGACGTGGGGCTCGACGGAAATCGGTCCACAAATCGTCTCTAAGGGTAGCCTCTCCACCACTCCCTGGTGGGACCACACGCGTGTAAGCAGGCTACGACTTGTGGAGGGTCACTATGGAACAGACTCTCAAGTCAACGGAAAATAACGTCCGCATCTGACGACGTACGGGGACCGTCCCACGTACCAGCACCGTCGCATGGTGACCATGGTCGGAAAAGAAACGGGACTGCAAACCACCCGGGGCAGCCTTGAGCCTGACGGTCTACTCTAGACACGTCACAAGCTCTGACGGTCTAGGCCGGACCGTCACAATCACCTGACGGCCCAACACAGGGGCGTCAGACACCCAGTGCAAAACAGCGTGTAACGCACCTACCCTGGTGCGTTATAGTCTGTGACGCGCCTACCCTTCTGCGTCACAAGACAAGCGAAAACATATTGTGACGCGTGCCACCCGGTGGGTCACAGGCCCTGACGCACTCAGCCTGGTGCGTCACAGGCTGTAACGGACCAAGCGTGGTGGGTTATGGTGTGGGAATGTGTCCACTCTAATGCTCCCACACAGGGACGTCACAAGGCTGTGACGGGCCAAGCCTGGTGCGTCACATGCCTCGACCCCCAACGGTCAAAAACCCAACAGTCAAAAGCCAACGGCCGAATGCCCCTTACGGTCCAACCCAGGTGCGTCACAGCCCCTGTGGCGATCTATCGTGGGACCGTCACAGCGCATAGACCCCAATTGGCTGAACACAGGGCTGTAACGCATCCACCTGGGCGCGTTACATAGTGTGACGGTCACTGGAAGGACCGTCACACCCGCCCGAGGGCGAAACTATGGAAAAAGCCCAAAAAAACTGACCACGCCCCCATGCCTCCACCGGAGAGGGGGAAATCAAAGGGGAATACCCCTGGGGACCCCTAGCATGCTTCTAAGCCATCAAAACGTGAAATCATGGCTCAAATCCATAGATCGGGCGAACTCTCCCCAAATCATGGAAAGCCCCAAACCCGTATGAATACCCATCTCTAGGTCTCTCCTCGGCCTACAAATCGTGGGAAAGGAAGGCAAGAGGCTAAGGGACGTCACCCTACCTCAAATGGGACCCGAGGTGCGCTGGATCGACCACAATTGCAAGAAATCGCTTGAAAACCCTCGTTCTTCCTTGAGCTCCCACGGTTCACGAACGCCCTACGATCACCTCGCCGTCGCCGTCGTCACCTCGCCGCCGCCCCGCGCCGTCTGCAGCCGGAGGGGGTGCCGCCGCGGTCTTGCCGGACGAAGAAGAGAGGGAGAGGGACGTTCTCACAGTGGGGGAGAAAGGAGGAAGAAGAAGAAGAAAGAGGGTGGGGAGAGAGAGAAAAAAAAGGGGGAATTTATAAAAAAATTCAAAAATTCTGAAAAATATCAAAAATTACATTTTCGCGATCTTCGGAATGCACCGATCGCAACGGTACCACTCTCGCCTAGGTGAACGACCCGGTTCACCCGCAACGAGGTTCCGAAGGAATTACCGAAACACACACTGGGAATCAGAAAACACACGCGAAAAAGCCGCGGAACGCTCCCGGGCCTCCGAAACAACTCTAGATCGCGCCGATCCGAACATAAAAGATGTCCGAAATGAGATTTCAGACACAGCAGAGTCAGACACTCTGAGAAACCAGATTCGGGACCCATGAAGAAGGATCCGAAAGGTCTGGGATATTACAGCCCTCCCCCCTTAAGGAATTTCATTCTCAAAATTGAGAATAATCCAAGGGGAAAGAAGAGGAAGACTCACTCAAACAGGTAAGGGAACTGCTGATGCATCTCGTCCTTACGCTCCCAAGAAGCCTCACCACCAGAGTGCCGCTGCCACACCACCTTGACCAATGGGATGACCTTGTTCCGCAGGCGCTGCTCTCGCCTATCCTCACGCGGACGGAAACTCTGGGAGAGAAAGATCTGGAGTCACCTCGGGCCAAACAGAATCCTCGAGCACATGAGAGTCATCGAGCATATACTTCCGCAACATCGAGACGTGGAACACGTCATGCACCGACGCCAACTCAGGGGGTAACTGCAACCGATAAGTTACCTCACCGATGCGCTCCATGATGTAGAAATGACCAATATAGCGGGGACTCAGCTTCTCACGCCGTCCAAAACATATCACCCCCTTCATCGGAGAAACTCTCAAGAACACGCGATCACCCACGGCGAACGCGAGAGGCTACCGCCTACGGTCAGCATAACTCTTCTGTCGACTCTGGGCCGCCAACATGTTCTGACGAACCAGGTGCACAACCTCCACACACTGCTGCACCAACTCCGGTCCCGTCAAAACACGCTCACCAACCTCAAACCAATCCAGTGGAGTCTGACACGGCCGCCCATACAACGCCCCATAAGGAGCCATGCCGATGCTCGAATGATAGCTGTTATTGTAGGCAAACTCCACCAATGGTAGGTGATGAATCCAACTCCCCTGCCACTCCAGGCTGTAGGATCTCAACATGTCCTCCAAATTCTGAATGGTCCTCTCTGACTGATCATCTGACTAAGGATGATACGCCGAGCTAAAAGTGAAGTCCGTGCCAAGAGCTCGCTGGAAACTCCCCCAGAATCCAGAAGTGAAACGCGGATCCCGATCCGACACGATGGAGATGGGAATCCCATGCAACGGAACGATCCGCTCCACATAAAGATGAGCCAACCTGGACACGCTCTAGTTGACTTTGACCGGTAACAACCGAGTCACCTTCGTCAGCCTATCCACCAGGAACCAAATACTGTTCTGACCGCTCGGAGTCCTCGGCAATCCCACCACGAAATCCATGGTCACGTGGTCTCACTTCCACGCAGGAACATCCAAGGGCTAGAGAGTACCTCCCGGTCGCTGATGCTCCGCCTTCACCTGCTGACAGGTCAGGCACCTGGCCACAAACTCGGCGACATCTCTCTTCATGCCAGGCCACCAGAACTACCTCCGCAAGTTCCGATACATCTTCGTCGCACCCGGGTGTACGGTGTACCTACTCCCATGAGCCTCGCGCAACACCGCACGATGAACCTGCTCCTCGGTTGGGACGTACAGCCTACCACGGAATCTCACGGCACCGTCCTCGTCGAGCTCCACATCAGCCAAAGCCAAAATCCGGGGTAACTCAGGGTCCGCATACTGAGCCTCTGTCACCTGACGGCGGATTGCAGGCGTGACAGTCAGACTAGCAAGCACTGCCAACCCTGGCTCCTAGGGAATCTTGAGCCTGAACGAAACTTCGGACACTTGTTCCCAGAGCCTCCACTTCCTCAACATCAAGGCACTGACCGCGACCTTCCGACTCAAGGCATCGGCGATGACATTCATCCTGCCCGACTGATAAGATAGGGTGAAGTCATAATCCTTCATAAACTCCATCCAATGCCTCTACCTGAGGTTAAGGTCCCTCTGCGAGAACACATACCTCAAACTCTGATGGTCAGTGAACACCTCGAACTTCTCGCCGTACAGATAATACCTCCAGATCTTCAGCGCGAAGATCACAGCCGCCAACTCTAGGTCATGGGTAGGGTAGTTCTCCTCGTCGGGCTTCAGCTATCGAGATACATAAGCCACCACTCTAGCATGCTACATCAACACAGCACCCAATCCGACCCCGGAAGTATTTGTACACACCACAAAATCTCTCGATCCAGAAGGTAAAACCAACACCGGAGCCGAGGTAGGCAATCTCTTTAGTTCCCTAAAACTCTACTCACACTCTTCAGACAAGACGAAAGGCACATCCTTCCACGTAAGTCTAGTCATCGGGGCCGCAATACGAGAAAAATCCTAGATAAATCGACGATAATAGCCCGCAAGCCCCAAGAAACTCCGGATCTCCGTCACAGACCTCGGCCTTGACCACTGCATTACTGCCTCGACCTTGACGGGGTCCACGAAAATACCATCATCAGAAATCACGTGCCCCAAAAAGTACACCTCACGATGCCAGAACTTGCACTTACTGAGCTTCACATACAACTGGTGATCTCGCAACGTCTGCAGCACCACACCCAAATGGTACGCGTGCTCTTCGGCAGACCGCGAATAAACAAGGATGTCGTCCATAAATATGACCACGAACTGGTCCAGATACGGACGAAACACCCTCTGCATCAAGTCCATGAAGGCTGCGGGGGTATTGGTGAGCCCGAACGGCATCACCAGAAACTCATATTGCCCGTACCTCGTACTGAACACAGTCTTCTCCACATCGGACTCGCGAGTCCTCTGCTGATAGTAACTGGACTGCAAATCAATCCTCGAGAACAATCGCGTAGACTGAAGCTGGTCGAACAAATCATCAATCTGCGGCAACGGATACTTGTTCTTAATGGTCACCTCATTCAACTGCCGATAGTCAATGCACAACCGCAAGCTACCGTCCTTCTACTTCACGAACAACACTGGCGCACCCGAAGGGGAAAAGTTAGGACGAATGTACCCCTTGGCCAGCAGCTCCTGCAACTGCGCCCTCAACTCTCTCAACTCAGCGGGGACCATACGGTAGGGAGCCTTTGCTAAAGGTCCCGTACCAGGCACAACCTCGATAACGAATCGATCTCCCGTTGGGGAGGCAATCCAGGTAAGTCCTCTGGAAAAACATCGGGAAACTCACACACCACCGGAATGTCCTCAACATCCGGCTCCATCCGGCCCGTCACAACCACAGAGGCGAGAAAATCCTGACAACCCGCATCAAGCAAACAATGAGCTCGAATCGCAGAAATAAGAAAGCGGGAAGAGGAAGACCTGATACCTTAGAAATAGAAGGTGGGTCCTTAAAGTCGCCAGAAATAAACCCTCTTCGAGCCGCAATCCACCAACGCATGATGTGCCTCGAGCCAATCCATGCCCAAAATCACATCAAAGTCCCGAAGCGGCAACGCATAGAGCCTAGCAGGCAAACTCCGCCCTTCCACCCACACAGGAACCTCATCGAAGCAATAAAGAGTGATCATAAAATCACCCGAAGGTAACTCCACTGCCAAATCACAAGACAACTGGGTCACCGGCTCCTCAATACTCAGTGCAAAATACTCCGAAACAAACGAATGAGACGCGCCAGAATCGAACAAAACCTGAGCCACACAACCCAAAATCCGAATGGTACCTTCCACGAGTTGTGACGCCACTGCCTCTGCCCTGGTCATGTGTGTGATCTGGCCTCGATCTCTCTGCCTGCCTCCCACACTAGCTGACCTGGGTAGCGGCGGATACTGTCCGTGCTGCTGCTACTACTGCCTCTGCTACTGGGGAACCTGCTGCTGCTGAGGAAACGGCTACTGCTGCTGTGGCCTCTGAGGACAGTCACGCGCCATATGCTTTGGCTGGTCGCACCGGAAACAAACTATCGGCGTTGTGCACTGCCTGCCTGGGTGGTACTCACTACACCATGGACACGGTCCTCACGATCCACCCATTTATCCCTGACGCTGAAACGGGACCGACTGTTGTACACTGCCCGATGATGCCTGCCTCTGATCCTTGGGCTTCTTCTTACCGAATCCCTTCTTGAAGAACTTCTTGACCTTCGAGCCGAAAGACACGGATCCTGTCATCGATGCTGCCAATACCGGCGCTCCTGAACCACCCGACGCATGCTGAAAGGAACCCTGCTACTGGGTAGCCGACTGTTGGCTGCGACCCGACAGAGACTGCCCCTGGCTAATCGGTCCCCGAGTCCTCTGCATATCCATCTCCAAAGAAGCCGCAACACAAGACGCTGTCTCCAGATCAGTGGCCGCATTCACGATCAAATGGTGCCTCAGCTCCTGCCTCAAGCCCTGTACGAACTGTGTGGTCTTCACCCTCTCATGCTCCATGATATGAGGTGTATACCGACCCACCTCAACAAATCGGGCCCTGTACTTCAACACGGACATGTCTCCCTGAACCAGCTCCAGAAACTCACGCATCCGCTGCGTAGCGATATACTCTGGACAGTAGGTTCGCTCGAAAGCACTGACAAAGTCACTCCACGCAATCTTCTCAAGTGGACAAAGCAAGAAAGACGTCTTCCACTCGGAAGACCACCACTCCCGAGCCGTACCCTGCAACTGGTTGGAGGCCAACATCACTCTGTCCTCCGCAGTACTCCGCACAAAACGGAACACCCGCTCCACCTCGTCGAGCCAACTCCGAGCCATATCAAGATCTAGCTGACTGCCGTAGTAAGGTGGATGGAACTGCATGAAATCCCTCACTGCTCAGCCTGGCCCACCCCTGGTCGACGAGCCCTCACCAGCCTCTCCGCCGAACTGCTGAGACATAAGATGGTACATGCCACGGAAGAAATCCTCGGCCCCCGAAAACCTCGCAGCATCCGCTGCCTCGGTGGCCGCTGGGGCACTCTACTATGCTCCTCCTGATCCCGCTGAACCTCCTACTGGATCTCCTGACCTCCAGCCGACTGCCCCTACAGAGAGCGAGTGCTCTGCCTCGGCGCCATGCTCGCTCCTGAAGCAAAAGACAGGAAACACGGGAACATCAAGGTCAAGAAAAACACACGATGCTCGATACCAGCGTCAACTGTACATCATCATTGTGGACTAGTGGACCACCATAATTACTTATGATTCTCGTATAATCCCACAATCGCTGCTCTGATACCAGCTGTAACGACCCGAGAATCTGATTATCGGAAAGGCCCGATAACCCGAGACTCGTACCGCCACCCATGAGTCCGAAGACTCGGAAGGGTTAAAAGGATGGTGTGGAGACTACACAAGTATCACAAATAATTGCAGAAATTAAACAGTTATATAATTAAGTAGAAAATAAATTAACAGTTACATGATACATGGTCCACAAGATATAATAAAATAATAGCAGCAGTACTCCACAACTAGTACAGAGACAAGAAAGAAAAGTACAGTGACACGGGGCATACCCCAGCTCTGACCTCTGGCACTAACGCTGGGCACCTGAACCACGCTGAGCCTCAGACGCGCTCCCCTGAGGCCGCGACTCACCTGAAACATGGTGAAAACACGCAGGGAATGAGTCTCGAACCAGACTCAGTAGGGATCACTCGAACCCTACCTCACAACTGGAGAAACCGCTACGCTAGCAGTAAGCGAGTACCTTGAAAAGGGAAGCCCTGTAATCTACAAAACACCGATCTCATGGCACGAAAATCGACACACGTGCCACGGTGGAATGACCGAAACACCATGGTCAACATGACAAAACCTGAAGGTCGAAGTCGTACGACTGACAGTCAATCACTCCCGACTCAACAGGAGTACCTCCCACTAGAAGCACAGTCGGTAGCGTCCCCTGACGTCTTACGCTGCACCGCAGGTGAACTGCCTGACGTGGTAGCTCCTACCAAAGGCACGAACACCGCACAAGTAACCACAAATGGGGTCACGCTCGTCAGCGTGGGTCCAACCGCCCCCAACCACGTGTGCACACACAGAACGCGCGTCCCTGGTTTGGCCCTCTGACCGATTTTCCCCTCAGCTAGACTCTGGGTGCAAGATGTGGGGCCCGACGGAAACCGATCCATAAACCGTCTCTTAGGGTAGCCTCTCCACCACTCCCTGGTGGGACCACACGCGTGTAAGCAGGTTACGACTAGTGGAGGGTCACTACGGAGTAGACTCTCAAGTCAACAGAAAATAACGTCTGCATCCGACGACGTACGGGGACCGTCCCACGTACCAGCACCGTCGCATGGTGACCACGGTCAGAAAAGAAACGGGACTGCAAACCACCCGGGGCAGCCTTGAGCCTGACAGTCTACTCTAGACGCGACACAGGCTCTGACGGTCTAGGCCAGACCGTCATAGTCACCTGATGGCCCAACACAGGGGCGTCAGACACCCAGTGCAAAATAGCATGTAACGCACCTACCTTGGTGCGTTACAGTCTGTGACGCGCCTACCCTGGTGCGTCACAAGACAACCAAAAACATACTGTGACGCGTGCCACCCGGTGCGTCACAGGCCCTGACGCACTTAGCCTGGTGCGTCACAGGCTGTAACGAACCAAGCTTGGTGCGTTACAGTGTGGGAATGCGTCCACTCTAACGCACCCACATAGTGGCGTCACAAGGCTGTGGCGCGCCATGCCTGGTGCATCACATGCCTCGACCCCCAACAGTCAAAAACCCAACGGTCAAAAGCCAACGGTCGAACGCCCCTGACGGTCCAACCCAAGTGCGTCACAGCCCCTATGACAGTCTATCGTGAGACCGTCACAGCCCACAGACCCCAATTGGCTGAACACAGGGCTGTAACACACCCACCTGGGCGCGTTACATAGTGTGACGGTCACTGGAAGGACCGTCACACCCGCCCGAGGGTGAAACTACAGAAAATGCTCAAAAAAACTGACCACGCCCCCGTGCCTTCACCGGAGAGGGGGAAATCAAAGGGGAATACCCCTGGGGACCCCTAGCATGCTTCTAAGCCATCAAAACGTGAAATCGTGGCTCAAATCCATAGATCGGTCGAACTCTCCCCAAATCATGGAAAGCCCGAAACCCGCATGAATACCCATCTCCAAGCCTCCCCTCGGCCTACAAATCGCGGGAAAGGAAGGCAAGAGGCTAAGGGACATCACCCTACCTCAAATGCGCCCCGAGGCGTGCCAGATCGACCACAATCGCAAGAAATCGCTTGAAAACCCTCGTTCTTCCTTGAGCTCCCACGGTTCACGAACGCCCTACGATCACCTCGCCATCGCTGTCGTCACCTCGCCGCCGCTCCGCGCCGTCTGCAGCCGGAGGGGGTGCCGCCGCGATCTCGCCGGACGAAGAAGAGGGGGAGAGGGGCGTTCTCATGGTGGGGGAGAAAGGAGGAAGAAGAAGAAGAAAGAGGGTGGGGAGAAAGAGAAAAAAAGGGGGGGTATTTATAGAAAATCCATAAATTCCAAAAAATACCAAAAAATCAAAAATCACATTTCGCGATCTCGGAACGCACCGATCGCAACGGTACCACTCTCGCCTAGGTGAACAACCCGGTTCACCCACAACGAAGTTTCGAAGGAATTACCAAAACACACACCGGGAATCGGAAAACACACGCGGAAAAGCCGCAGAACGCTCCCGGGCCTCCGAAATAACTCCGGATTGCGCCGATCTGAACACGAAAGATCTCCGAAATGAGATTTCAGACACAGCGGAGTCGGACACTCCGAGAAACCAGATCCGGGACCTATGAAGAAGGATCCGAAAGGTCCGAGATATTACACCTAGTCCTTTCTCTATAAATAGGTCTAAGGTTCAACCTGCGCGAACCCTCGTTTTGGCTCGCGTGGTTTGATGGTAAGGTGGTGTTATTTCATATTAGTTCTTTAGAACTATTCATTCTCTTTAGTATTGTCTAACTCCTCTCCAAATGTTATCTTAGGAGATCAAGCCCTTGAGAAGTTAGAAGCCCCGGAAGTCACTGATTCTCTGCAAACTGCACAGGAATGAGTGGATTTCTCTGAGAAAGATCAGGGATTTAGAAACCCTGATCGAGGTAATTTTGAGTTTGGTCTTTAGAACTAATTGTTCCTTTTTATGTCTTTTCACTACTCTCCAAATCTCGCGCTAGGAAACCAAGAGGTCAAGGAGATAGAGCTGCTAGAAGTTGGAGGTTCCACGCAGGACGTGCAGGAACAAGGACCTTCTTCCAGTAACAAATTCGAAGTCTAGGGATCAAATTAAAGGTAGGTTATCTCATGTTGGTTTAAATATCAAGTTATGATTAAAATTTCTCTGACCTTGCTCAATTTCATGCTTTCTACGTTGAGTATTTGATGTTTTCCCATAACTGCGATTGCATACTTTTCTCTGCATATTAGCCCTACACCTTGTAACTAAAGATAAGAATTTTAGCATGATTCATGTCTTTCCATGCACCTTTTTTGTTCTAAACATGTTATCCTTCTATTCCTTATAGTTTTCATACATTATTTGCCTTAGGATAGGCCTAGCAAGCATTAATTACCTTCTGCCTGTTACAGGCAGAAGGCAGTTCCTCAGGAACCGCTACTGTCAAGAGGCAGTTACAGACCGACCGCTACTACCAAGAAGCGGTTCTTGCTAGACCGCGTTCTTCTTTCTATTTTCTACTTCCTGTTAACTCTAAATAGAATGTAGATCAGACTTTATAAACATATGATAAGCTTAAGTAATTAGGTCATATTCCTAGTTATGTCCTTATATTCATGATATTGGTTATGTTGTGCATCAAACATGGTAGATTTCATGCCTTACATGTTTTAGTAACTATTTTAAATCTTATGCTAATTTCATGCCAAAACACTATAGTTTTGTAATTAAAGAATTTCCATGAATTGATTGCACTTGGATCGATGTTTTGGCACGTTCCTTTCTCACCTTATTTCTATTTTATAAGTCACATATAGCGCATATTCTGGTACGTTGCTATTAGTTAAACTTGCACATGATAGGAACACCTCTTGGACTTGTGATCCTCTCCGTCGGATATTCCTTTTGCCGGACTAGGTGATCATGTTTCAAGGTCTCCATAAGTCTCCGCGAGCCTGGGATTCCCACTAGGACGCCGAGCTGGTTGTACACTAAAAGCGCAATGGTTTAGAAAGCACTTGAGTGTTCTGACGTTTTGTGCACTCTGGACTAGTCGCAACTTCTAGGCGACCGGTATTTCATGAAGGCAGTTCTGTCATAACCGTGTTCTTCCTACAGTTCATTGCGTCGACCTGCTCCTTCTTTATGCGTCGACTCATCCTGATTACGGTCTTGACTTGACCGCTATCTTCAAGAAATGGTCTTCACTTGACCGCCTTCTTAATAAAATGATCCTGGCATGACCGTTTCCTATCTAATTGATGTCCAACCCGTGGTTTGACCTAAAGGGTTAAGTCTACTCTATTCTCAGATGGTCTTTTGATTATCTGGAACCCAAACCTTATTCAATAAGTTACTAATGAATCTATGGAAATTAATGAATGTACCGTTATGCTGCCGGATTCCTTCTGTAGCATGACCTTGTCATTAATTCAACCTTGAACTCTCATGAATCATTCTGGTACGTTCTTACCTTGATATCGTTGTCATGAATTATTGTTTGAACTTTACATTATTGGCCTACATTTATATTTCTCGTGGAAGTAGGTTGATTTATAACGTGAAGATGTAAGAGCGGACACAGACAGTGTCTAAGGGCTTGATGCTAGCCCCCTCGATAGATGGCCGGAAACATACTGTAAACCATGGGGTATAATGAACACTGGCGTCGCATTGCGTCGGGAGTACTTTTTTTATAAACAGGTGAAAATCACAAGGCTCATCATGAAATTATACATTTTTGTTACATGACTTTCTAATGCATAGCCTTTATGGTTATGAAAAATATATTCTCGTTACATTCTAGTACATTCTTGTTAATGAAAGGCCACATTATATTCTTACTTGATCATGCTCTCATTCTACATGAACATTCATATCTCTATGGTTTATGTCTTTCTACTTGTGTAGTTACTTTGGTTTTTATTCGTATGGTTTATCGTATTTTCTTTATCTTACCTTCTAGAGCAAAAATATTAATTACATAAATATTACATTCATGTTGATACGAAAATACCTACTGGGAAAGTTTGCTCATTCCCTATTTTTCCAACCTTTTCAGGAAACTCTAGCGATCATTTGGACTACTCAAGTGATGGGTCCGAGAACGATTGATGGTCAAGAGAAGTCCTAGATAATTAATTAAGAGCCATGAGTCATATTGTTATTAAGTTCCTTCACTGTAATAGGCGGTGAAGTTGATCATGTTATGTAATTTTTATTTTATTGAGTCTAGTGAGTTGTTATGTCAAGGAGTCAAGTGTCTATGTAAACATTGAGTATTATTATTCAATAAAGATTGATTTTGAGTGCATTATCTTGTGTTCACTCTTCTTATGTGTGAATGTTAGTGCTCTGATTGTCTTGCTAGCTTGACGCTTACCATGTCGGCTGTTCACGTTCCCGACTTAGTTTCCACTGCATATCTCGGGACATGACACTAAAGACCAATGATCAAGGCTTCATATTCTGCTTCATTATTTGTGCAAAGCTTGTTGATCGAGCATGATGTATGCATCACTTCTTCCTTTTGGGACTTGAGGACGATGCCTGCTCCGGCTCTTATCCTCGTCTGCCCTGATCGGGATGTTTCTGTTCTGGAGGACCCGTCAAAGTACAGTTGTCATATGGCTTGATGGACCTGATTCACTTCCAATGTTTCATCTTTCGGAAGCTCCGTGATCAGAGGGGAGTCTTCAGGCATCGGGTGTGCTGCAAAGAAATCTACAATGGTATGTCCCTTAATGGCCTTCTGTGGCACATATGTGATATCAAATTCCATCAGGATGACGGCCCATTTACCTAGTCATCCTTTCAATGCTGACTGGGAAAGTACATATTTAACTGGATCAGCATATAGTGCCTCATCTTCTTGACCGTAAAGACCAATGCGAGGCAGACTTTCTCGATCGGGGTATATTTTCCCTCCGCTCTGACCAATCTTCAACTGAGGTAATAAAGGGCATGCTCCTTCCCCTCATCGTTATTCTGGGCCAACATTGCCCCCAGTGAATATTCAGTGGCGGCTATGTAGAGAATCCATGGCCGCCCTTTAACATGTGCCCCAGCACTGGCGGGGTCTTTAAATATTCCTTCAGCTGTTCAAAAGCCCTTTGGCATTCTTGATTCCAACAAAATGGTACATCTTTCATCATCAGCTTGTGGAACGACTGACATCGCCCGGACAGATTCGAGATGAATCTGCAGATATAGGCTAATCAGCCCTGTAATGACCGTAGTTTTGTTAAATTCTTCGGAGGAGGAAGCTCATGAATGGCTCTTATCTTGGAGGGGTCTATTTCAATGCCCTAATATCGAACAATGAAGCCCAAGAATTTTTCACTAAAAACGTCGAAGGTGAATTTTATCAAGTTCATCTTTAGCTCATATTGCCGAATCCTTTCGAATATGATCCTGAGATCACTCAGGTGGTCTTCTCTTTTCCTAGTCTTGACGACCAAGTCATCGATGTAGCATTCAACTTTATAGTAGAGTAGCTCATTGAATATCTTTGTCATCGCCCTCTGGTAAGTGGCGCCACCATTTTTGAGGTCGAAAGGTATTCTTTTGTAGTGGAATATCCCCTTGGGTGATCAGAAAGCCGTATGAATTCTTTCATGCTGAGCTATCCATATCTGGTTATATCCGGACGACCCGTCCATGAATGATAGCGCCTCATGGCTAGTAGTAGCGTCAATCATGACTTCAGTGATAGGCAATGGGAAATCATCTTTTGAGCATGCTTTGTTCAGGTCCCGAAAGTCCACACATATTATGATCTGGCCATTCTTCTTCTTGATGGGCACAATATTGGCCAGCCACGTGGTTTATTAATTTTCCGCTATGAAGTCGACATCTATAAGCTTGTCGACCTCTTTGCAAACCTGGCTTATCAGTTCCGGCCTAATTCGCCGAGGTGACTACTTTACTGGTTTGGCTTTGGGGTCGATAGCCGTATATGTTGAGCAACTTAGGGCTGAGGCCAGGCATCTCTTTATAGTTCAAGCAAAACAATCTCAGAACTCTAGAGCAGCTTTATGTGTCGCCTCTCTCTCTTTTGGGAGAAGGAGGGCGCTGAGGAAGGTTGGCCTAGGTTCATCTTCTGTGCCAAGATTCACTTCGACCAGCTCATCAACGGTGGCCTGGCCGCCATCTTCTATCTTCGAGGGAGCTGGCTGTAAATCGATGAAGCCTTCATCATCTACTTCAGCTTCAAAGACATCATAAATGTCTCCTTGCCTTATCTCGCTCAGCGGTGGGGTTTCGCCAGCCCCTTTCCTGGCTCTTGAATCAGCGTTGATGCTGGCAATATAGCTTCGGGCAGCTTGAATATTGGCATGTGGGTGAATCACCCCTAGGGCAGCAAGGAGCTCCTCAGTCACTTGTCCTTGCGGGACATTATCAGAGGTCGTGATGACCTCTGTGATGATAGATTCCCAACATTTGCAGGGGACATCAGCTTTTAGCCCTTCATGCATCATTGTTTGCGGTTTCGGGGTATCTCCTAGCCTTGAGACCTGCAGAATTTCTTCATGATCTTCTTGAGAGTTATCATGATAGACCACCTCCACGGGGCCTTCACCCATAAAGGTGGAGAGGGAGGCCACATCTGCTTCATAGCATCTTCCATCAGCCGAACTCGCGACCTCTGGGGAGAGAGAGACCATATGGACTCCTCTTTTGTAAATGCTCATCTCATGCGGGCGAGGTGGATCTACTTCATATTCCCCCATCTGTAATTTACCCTTCTTAATTAGGCTTTGAGCAATATCTTTGAATATGTAGCAATCCTCGATGGAGTTCCCCGACACCCGATGATAGGGGTAGAATCAAGGGTCATCACTTGTCCTGGCATCACGTGGCCTTTTGGGCACTGGCAGAGCAATCTTGTCAAAGTGACAGGCCCATTCAAAAATCACTCGAGTCTTGTTTGTTGGGAAGGAGTATGGTTTCTTCATCTTCTCCCGCAACGAGCGTCTTTGTCCCGCGGACTTGTTGGTTGAAGGGTCGGCTACTTCTTGCGCCTTCCTCCTTGATTGCTCAAAAGTGCTTAAGTCAACGCTTGCAGATCTGTTCTCCCGCCTTGCCGTAGTGGTGGCGGGGTAGTGCTTCAACCAAAGGGCTTCAATATCTGCTGCTATTGTACTCAAGTGATCAAGTGACTGGATTTTGATGCCAGTGACCCACAGCAAGATTTCTTTCTTTAGGTTTTGTTTACAAATCTGGATAACAGTCTCGTGACTCAATGGAGGCTCGCACATTTCACAGAGGTTTCTCCACCTCTCAATGTAATCTGAGGTAGATTCTTTATTTCTCTGCCTGCGCCTATGCAGTTCTGTCAGGGTTACAGGGGGACATTTCATATTTGTAGGTTGGAGCTACTGAGAGGGGAGGGTGACCGCCGTCGGGTCAGACTGGCGAAGGTTCATCTCAGCCAGTTGCCTCTCCAACTTTTTGATCTCCTGCTGCAGCTTATCAAGCAACGCAAGTAGAGCAGGGTCATGTTGAGGGGAATCTGGGATAGGGCATGGGCCACTATCTTCCGTTTCAATATCAAGTGGGGGCAGCAGCACTCCGTCATCATAGCTATCCGAGATCGGTCCTTCAGAGATTGACATGCCCAACCCTTTATCCTTACGTGGAGGCGGACTCCAGAGGTGTATCTCTTCATCTTGCACTTCGCCATCGGGAGGTATGCATTGCTCCTGGCCCACAACTTTCGACATCTATGGATCTCCCAGAATATCTTCGTTGGTGGATGTTGAGACAGATATCATGTATGCTTCATAAAATTCTTCTATTGAGAAACCCAAGCCAGAATGTTGGGTAATCTGTAGGAGTTCTTTATCTAAGTTGGGTGGATACCACAACTTTTTGAACATTTGATATCGGCTTGTGGCTTGGAAGAAGGGAGCTTGCTGCTTACTAGCCATTTTCACCACTTTGTCGATATATCAGGAAGCCCCATGATCGGGACGACTGGATCATGATTTCTTCGGGGAATTTACAATCATCATCCCCTTTCACTGGCTGTTCATCAGCCGTGTAGAATATTGTGGACTGACCCTCAGGATTAGGGACCCCTAGAGTCTTCAGCAGTTCGACTGTCTGACAGTCTACATCTGTGAGGGATTTGCGATCCTGGAGGACTTTCACGTAACCCAGCAATCCTCGAGCTCTGGCATCTCGGCTCGGGGTGAATATTGATGGGATTGCTCTGAACACTCCTTCAATTTCAGAAATGTGCGACACCTCCTGCTGAGCCACATAATCGGCGGGGGCAGAGGGAACCAGTCGCTTGGCTCTGCTATCTCCTTCCCTTTGCTTTGAGCTGGCTGGGAAGTCTGCTTCGGCTTCTCCATGTAGAGTGATGCATCTAGCAGATGGCATTCAAACACCTCAAAGGGGTGTAAGTCAGCAAATATTCTTTCTTCTTTTCCATCCCGGGGGTATTTGATGCACTGGTGCAGAGTAGAGGTACCACCCGATTTTGATGCAGCCACGGTCGGCCGAGCAGTGCCTTGTATGAGGTATCAGAGTTTATGACATGGAACTGCACCTTGGTGGTGAAGTCTCCCAGCGAAAGCTCAACTCCGCCATGCCCATAGGGACTTCAAATTTCTGGTTGAACCCAGCGATCCTCATATCCCTGACCTTGACCAGGTGTACATTGAAGTAGTGCTTCTAGTAGACCTGGTAGGGGAGTATATTCACTGCTGCCCCTGGGTCAATTAGATCCTATTTATAGGCTGGCCATTTAACTGCCCCTTCATATATAAGGGTCTATTATGGCTGGCAGAAGGCAGGAGCATATCTTCTTTGGCAAAAGTGATGGCTGTCCCCGAACGCATCTCGGAAAACAACTCTCAAAGCGTGCCGAGGTTTGTAAGGCTGTAATGACAGCCTGTCTGGTTTCTTCATCTAAGGAGAGTATCTCCCAGACGCTGAACCTTGCCGGAACTCTCTTCAGTTGCTTCATTATCCTGTTTTCGACTCTGACATTGGCCAGCCTAATTTCTTTGACTTCGTTGTGCCTATCATTGTTTGGGGCTGGAGAAGTCAGCTCAGAAGGTGGTTTTTCTTCTTCTTCGGGTATTGTCTGTCCCTGGCATATTTGATCATTTGGTTCTTTTATCTGTATGGGTTTAGCAATAGGGGTAGTGCCCTCATCACCCTTATCTACCGCAGGTGGCGCACCCGAGGCCAAGGTGGTAGTACTCTTGGCCTTTGACTCGGCCTACTGGCATGGTTGTTTGCCCTTCTTTGTGAGTAGAAATTCGGCGAATGAGGGGACCCCTTTACCGATTGTATCTTCAGGGTAAAGGCCCGGCGGAGATGGGACTCTCGCACCTTTTATCTCAGGTTTAAGGATTTGATATGGTTGTTCACCCCTGAACATGATATTGTGATTGACCGGGGACAGACGTCCCCACTTTCTCCCAGACCTAGTGGCATGTTAGGAGGTGGAAGCTTCAGCTTGATTCGCTTCGGCTGACGCAAAGCATATTTCTTCATCTTCTTCTTCAAGATTTTGGGCCATGTTGAACAAGGCCGACAGGGTGTTGCAGGAGATAGTAACCCCCTTCTTCTTTTTCTTGGATCTTTTCTTCTTTTTCTTCTCCTTCGCAGTCGGTAACTTCCCCTGTGGAGATTCATCCTAGATGCCCGGTTCTTCTACTTCAGCTTCAACTTCTTCTTTCAGTTCCAGGGATTCGAAATGTTCCTAGGGGACATATTCTTTTAATTGCACATGCTGGATTTCGCACTGCTCATATTCATCTAGCCCATTTATAATTTCATAAAGCCGTTCCACTGCCGAACTAGCTTATTTATGCACCCGCAGGGGGGTTTGCTTCTTCTTGTTGCTAGTGGGCCTTCTAAAGACCACTTGAGTCGCCGTTTCATACCAGACTGGGGTTACAACTGGCGGTGCCGGCTGAGTGTGACACCCCGTATTTGAATTCCTAGTCCACATCGGGGCACTGCCCTCCTTATTTTTTATGGCACAGTCTGGCAATTTCCTTGATCCTATGTCGGTGCCATGATATAGGCCTCATAGGTGTGCTGGGTGCAGACCTCTACCACTTCTCCGGGCAGTTGCTGGTACAAGGATATCATGTTGGCTGATGCCCCCAGATCGGGCATTTCGTGTGGGAGCAGGGGATCAACCTTGTAATCGCCCATTTGGAGCTCCCCTTTCTTGATCAGACTTTCAATGGTGTTCTTGAACACGTAACAGTCTTCAATGGGGTGCCCGAGCATCTGGTGATATGCGTAGAAATGAGGATCATCTTTCCTCCTAGCATCGCTTGGTCTCCTTGGCTCCGGAAGAGTAATTTTGTTATATCTGGTGGCCCATTCAAATAGGACCCGGGTCTTCTCCTTAGAAAAGGAGTATAGCTTCTTCATCTTGGCCCGCAAGGAGTGGCTTTCTGGTTGTCCAACTGACTTGGCGGGAGGAGGGTTGGTGACTCCTTTATCTTTGTCCTTCTGCTGCTTGAACGCCTTGAAGTCGACCATATTAACTTCTTTGGGCGCGGGCCGCTAATCAGCCAGTCTGGTCTTCTAGCTTAAGGCAGCGGGGGTGGAGGAGTATCTGGAGAGGAAAGCCTCAATTTCTGCCACCACGTTGTTCAATCGGTCGAAGGACCTGATCTCCATCCCGATCATCCTTTCGAGAACTTCCCGCTTCAAAATTTATTTGCAGATTTAAACTCCATCTTCTTGATGTGGCAGGCGCCTGCACCTCATACTGAGATTCCGCTATGTCTTGATATATTCTTGGGCTGTTTCATCATTCTTCTGCCTGGTTGCATAGAGTTCGGCCATGGTTACCTCCCTTTTAGCAACGTGGAACCATTCCCGAAACTTTCGTTGCATATCTGGCCAGTCGCTGATAGACCCAGCCGATAGGTTTGAGTACCACTTGAAGGCGAGCCCTATGAGCAAGGACCCAAAGAACATCAATAGGTAGGACTCATCGGTCGCCAAATCGCCCATCACATTGATGTAGTAGGCTATATGTTCCTTTGGTGAACCTTGCCCGTTAAATTTATCAAACTTCGGTGGCTTGTTGATGCCAGGAGGCAATCTTTTGGCCACATGATGGATAGGGTAAGGCACCTTGTACACATCAAACGAGGCATACTCATCACTGTCTCGATCTGTCAACTTCATTTCGATCATTTTTTCTATCATCAGCTTGTTCACCACTGTCGGGTCCACCAGATCTGGGTAGAAATGGGCTTGCTGCATCTGCGGCGTCGTCAGCATGGTCGCCTGAGGTATATCGGAAGTCTCCTTTTGTTGAGGGGCCGGACGCGGTATCGGAGCCATGCCCCTATTGTAATTGGGTATCGGCTGAGAAGCCACCATCTACGGTGAAGCCTCGAACTCATCAACACCTCATCGCGACGTTTCAGGAGGGGCCTCGTCCTGCTTCAAGGCTGAAGCGTGCATGCTCAGCTCGCTTAATTGCCTTTTCAGCATTTCAACCTCCTGTTGGTATTTTTGGAGCAACATCATCATCGTTAGATCGTGGGCGGAGGGGCTGGGAACTTGGTCTCCCCCTTCCGACGAGACATCTAGAGAGGGTGCTGGCCTTTCACCATTATCTTCGGCCGTAAGCACATTTGCCGCCATGGCGACCACATCTAAGCTTGTTTCGCCGGCAAGGGATCGTACTACCTTAGCTGCAGCCTTCTTTCTTCTAGTGACAGGACCTAGCCTTTCGGCGAGCCTAGCCACCTCATCATGATCGTCGGGGAGAGCTCCATAGCTGCTGGTCACTCCGGCCATGTTGCAGGTGAGGATCTGTAGTTTCCTACTTCTTCGAATCACTCTCCTGGCGGACTAATTAGAGAAGCTCAATCTATCAAACACTGAAATCCTCGGTGTAGTCTCTTCACGGAGGGGCGGTCCATAGTAACCCGATTATGCATCTTCTACTTCTCCCCGGTAAACTTGTTGCTCCCAGCTTTTCTCCGCAGCACTAACGGCTTTAAGGAGCCGCTGCGTTCCCAAGGAGATGTTTCCAAGGCCGCGGAAGTATCCCCGTACAGCCTGAGTGATATCATCTTGCCCATTAACGGGATAGATCACAGGGGGCGACATGCTGACACGTGCCGTAGATTTATAGGCGAGCCACCTCCGTTCGGCCATCCTACCGCACTTTTATCATATGAATAAATATTTGCCTGCTGACCATAGGCTCGAAATGCTGGCTTGTGAGACCCTCAGGCAGGCATCTTGATCTTCTCATCTTCTTTTTCTTCTTTCTTTCTTAACATGTTGACCCTCACAGGCTCTAGATGAACTGGAGCTGGGGCCCACATTTGTTTAGGCACCAAAATTTGATTGAGTTTAGTTGGTTTCAGGGCCAACCCTCCCTTCGATCTGGACTCAAAGCGGTCCGCTTTAACTTGGGCCAGTGCTTGGAATGATTTGTGCACTAGCACAGCTGGAACCACCCTATCGGGTGCGAGCTTGGCCTGTCGACCGTCAAGAAACACTCAGACTCCTCCGATCAAGACGGATTTGCCCGAAATAGATAGTCGGCCCTACAGCATGCCGGCGTTCTACTTGGCCACCCTCCTGGCTGTCGGTCTGCATTTCCTACTGGTGGAGGCGTGGGAATCCTCGTGATGGACGTGGCAGCCCATCACCGTAGCTTCGATCGGGGTAGCCTTTGCAATGGTGACAAGTTCCATCTCTTGGGCATCCAAGAGTTCCACAAACGCTACTCCCAGGAAGTTGGGGAAGCCAACAACGGGAGGAAATTTTCCGAACTTGGTTGGCACAGCAAGGTAGCCATGCTCGACATGGCTGATGACGACTAGCGGTCCGAACACAACTAGCATCGCGATCGTTGGAATGCAATTCCCTCCTACAATTTCAAATTGAGGAAGTCAGAATTTTAGGAAGATGCCGTCGGGCTCTTAATCCTGGCTAGAAGATGAAAGGAAGTTCTGCTCCCACCAGGTGTGCCAGACTTGTGGACGCAGTTTTTCTCGTTCATCTTTTTATTATCTTTGTTTATCGTTTATCGTTTATCATTTTGGTTTATCAGTGCGTGGGCGTGCCGGTCACTAAGTGATGATTTATCCGGACTCCGAATACCGAGGTGGTATGGAGCCGTGGGTGCGCGCCGTCTGACTAATTAAATAATGTAGGTATCGTGTCGAGACCAAAATCCGCCGTGTCATAAAGGCCACGGCGTTAACTACATCCCCTCGGAGAGGAGAAAACCTTTGATTAGTCGCCAGGAAAAGGGGCCCTATGGCCTAAAATTAGCATTAATGAAATTAATGAAGGATACTTCAAATTGCGTAAGAGTGTCCCACAGTTGGGGGTAAAAACATTCAAATCGTGTCGGTCATCTTATAGACCATTTCATATTCGGACCGAAGTCCGAGTTGGAAGCATGACAGCAGTCGAGATAAAACCCGAGCAAATGTCTGCCGAGGCACGGCAAGTTCGATATATAAAGAATCAAGGTTAGACCCCAGTGAAAGTGGGTTATATTTAGTGGGCTATTTGCCCGGGATGAAGTCAGGCCGTGGCCATGATGAGGATGGTCCCCGAGGTCCAAGCACGACTTGCTGGGGCATCATCGATATCTCCTCTACACCGGGTCTAGGGAGGTGAGGGCTTCCGGATCAAACACCATTAATTCCTTAAGGATGGCATTTATATTCATTTTTTATCATTATCATGTTATCAAGGCATTATTTTTATCGTTATGATATCATTTTTTTATTTCCTTCCATTTTAACATTATTATTCATGCTTTGTCATTCATTCCTTTTGTTTTCTCAATTAATGGATGTTTGGGGGAGGTACGTTGACTCGCAGCATTCTGGGGCCTTCACATTGAGCCATATTGCGTTGACTCAGGCTCGCGCTGCGTTGGCACAGGGGCGCACCGCATTGGCCTCGGGCCGAGCTGTGTCAACGCAGGGACAAACCGCGTCGACGCACTCTACCTCGGAGGGCAGATCTCCCCATCTTTCACTCATTTATCATTTTCGTCTGTGCTATGGATTTATTATAGGACTTTGGGAGTGTTAGATTCCCATCTTTCATTTCATTTCATTTTCTTTTTTTCCTTTTCTTTTTTTGTTTTCTTTCTTATTTCTCTCATTTTTTTTGAGATGACAAGGAGAGTTCGGTCGACCGGACTAATGAAGTCGGTCAACCGATCCCCTAAAAGGAAGCAAAGTTCATCAACAACTCTTCATCATCTTTTTTGTTGTCGCCCGTTTGATTGTATGTGGTTTTCCCTTGTTCGTTCCTTTGTTTTTGTTGGTCTTTTGTTGTTCATTCATTTTTTTTATCTTCTTTCTCTTTTCTTTTAACATGAAACGATGGGTGTCACGCCCAGTACTCTATACCGTCGAGGTATTATCCGTTTTGGCCTACCGGCCTCACGGTTTTGTCCCTTTCTAACAATGACCGGCTCAAAAATGAGGGACTTGTTGGGCAGGTCACCCATCCCAGTACTACTCCCCATTAAGCACGCTTAACTTCGGAGTTCTTTTCAAGAACTGAGTCGATACTTCAAAAGGTGTCTCAGTGATATAGAGTACAACTTAGCTATATTTGAGGGCGTTACAATCTACCCCTCTTATATAGGCGACGTCCTCGTCGCTGGGCACATATAGCACGCAATCAAACCCCCAGGCAGGTAGGACTCTAGAAGAGGCCCCTACAGGCTCAAGAGGTAGCTCCCACTATGTAGCACTTTGTCCCATTGCGGGTTCAAGAGGTGGCTCCCATAGCGTAGCATTTTTCCCTGCTTGGCACTTAGTTCCCACACTTCCGACTGGGGTATAGCTATGATACCATTCTGTCACGTCCCGTACTCTATACCATCAAGGTATTGTCCGCTTTGGCCTACCGGCCTCATGATTTTGTCCCTTTCTAACAATGATCGACTCCAGAATGAGGGACTTCTCAGGCAGGTCACCCATCTCAGTAATACTCCCCATTGAGCACGTTTAACTTCGGAGTTCTTTTCAAGAACTGAGTCGATACTTCAAAAGGCGCCTCGGTGATATAGAGTACAACTTAGCTATATTTGGAAGGTGTTACAATGGGCATGACCCAGTATGGGGTCGGTCGACCGACGCTGGAGTTCGATCGACCGAACCCCAGGCTGCGTTGACCCAACCTCACGGGTGAGTCGACCCAAGTGAAGGTCGGTCGGCCGATGATAGGCATCGGTCGACAGAACCCAGCATTTCAAGGGACTTCGCCTCTCCTGCTCTTTTCTCTTTTTTTGGTCTTGGGTTCATGCTACAGATTTAACATGGAAGTTCATGGGTGGCTAAACTCTATTTTTTTATCTCGCATGCCATTGCATTTCTTTTTTATGGTTCCTTTCTTTGATTTGTTTTCATCCTTTCTGTTTTCTTCTGAATGTATGGGCAGAGCATGCATATGCATATGTGTATGTATAAGGAAGAAAGGGCAGGGGAAAGCCTGCAAGTTGTGAGAGATCAACTGGCCCAAGGCTGCCAGAACTGCCCCTTGCTCTGAAAGCTAGGCAAGTTGATGAACAAATTTCTGTTCCTTCTTCTTTTAGAAATGGCATGAAATGCGATGATGCATATTTTGGTGATCAATGGGGGGGCATGCCCTTGGGGAAAGTGCAGGAATGTGATTTTGCCAATCCTCATGCGTAGCATGCAAGGGTTTGATCATGCATTTATGCAAAGTGATCCTTGGTACGAGGCGGGGTATTTCACTCACGCATGGTGAGAATTTTCACCCGGACATAGTCCGGGTTTCCATTGCTCACTATTTGATATGCCGAGGACCACGGCAAGTAGGCATTTAGCAATTAAAACATGCATGAGGCTTTGATCGCGTGTATGAAGCAACGCATATATGAATCCAAGCATGGACAAGGATGCCAATGTGATGCCCATTTATGAAAGAGTAGTAGAAGGGCATATATGCCCATATTCATGCAACTAGGTGCAAATCTGACATGATTTGATGTGCATATGTAAAGTTCGATGATTTTCAAGAGATCCCAAGGAATTATCATGCAGATCTGCCATGCATGGAAAGTGTTCGAGCAAATGTTCAAGAGGTCTGAAAGAAGCCATTATGTGAGAAATTATTATGCATATGCTCTGCTTAAACATTGCACTCATGAGAAATGATTGTGCAAAACCTACCATGCACATGCCATGCTCGATCTCTCTTTTTTTTAAATTAGGGGCCATCCTACCGTGAGGAGCAGAGGGGCCCGAAGGGAGTCGACTCCCTGGTTAGGTTTCTGCCCAAGCGGAGCCTAGATAGAAATCGGCCAGGAGGGAGTCGACTCCCTGAGTCGACTCTCTCAGCGGCAAACGCAATTTCAGTTTTAAAGGGGTTCAGAGCCATTACATATGTGTTCAAATGTGCATATGCATGGAATTGCAGTAAAGAGGTTGTGCAACTTCAAAGTGTGGAATTAAAATGCATATGAGGTTCTGTTTGTATTTAAAATTTATTCATGAGGTAATGTATATGTGAGGGCGTGGATGTCATTTTTGTGAGCACATGCCACATTTGATCATTCTCATGCAAAACTCAATGAAATCCTTCCCATGCTTATGCAATCTGACAAAAAAAAACTTTTATGCAAAAGATATCATGCAGGTGCAATTTTTTGGGGTCTTTCTTCTTCTTCTTTCTTCTTTTCTTTTCATAGGGCAGGCTTGACCCCAAGGGGGTCGACTCTCACAACAGTGAGCTCCCAATTGGTTCATGCTCAACATGCATACAATTGCCCCTTCATGACTATTTTCTATTTTGGTATGAGAATTCTTTGCTCCTACTTTTTCCTTCATTTTCATCTTGTTCACCCTCATCTTCAACAGTCTTTCATTGACATCACTGCCTCTTTTCCTGGTGTTGTCAACTCCACACCTTACTTCACATCTATTCTTAATGATTTCTTGTTTAATTTATTCGTCATCATTCATTTTTGTTGTGTCATTAATCTTTCAAGTTTGTTCAAGCTTCCTGTCAAAAATCCGGCAGCACCTCCCCTAGATCAGGAGCGTTGGGGGGGTGTAAATTAGGTACTCGTCCATGGAGGTAATCCGAGACAGCCCATAAATAAAAGGGATGAGCACAAAAAAGTGGAAACATCCATAGCATCACCCTCATGAGTCCCTAAAGGGATGAGTGGGTCTTGATCAAAATGCGTATAATTTAGAAATCTAGATTCGGAGGAAAGGGTGCATGACTGAAAACTTCGGGAATGAACTGATGGACTTCAAAGCGAATCGGGGGAGCAGCCCAAAGAAGCCCGAATGGGCATGAGTTCCAAATCATACTCATAGGGGTGTGTAAACCCAGAACCCTTCCTTAAAGGCTATTATGTGCATCTCCCCCTCAAAACAGCAGTAGCAAAGAAGTAGTACATAATGTTCAACCTTGGACTAAGTCCCATATTTCTCCCCCATTGGCATCATGACCATAGAAATGGCCAAATCCCACAGCGGGGTACTAAGAGGGGAAAGTCTTCCTACCGGGCCTGCCTACTTTTTTTTACTAAAGTCATACTTGTAGGGGGCAAGGGGAGATGCTCGACCCCGACCACCCTACAAGAAAATATTATATATATGAAGCAAAGAGGAGAGAAGAAGGGTGGGGGATGTAAGGGACAACGAGGGTCTGGGGGAGAGGGGGGGCATCCTGCAAAGGAAGGGAGGAGCCCAAATACAACATAGGGGCAAAGCCCAATAAGCCCAAAAGAACAACAACGAGGCCCAACACAGGGGCAAAGTAGCAGGAACGTGGCCGCCGTGACGACGGAGACGGCACATCATGGTGAGGACTAGCCGGAGACTTGTGAGGCCAACGTGGGGAAGGCGGAACGTCAAAGCTGGAGATGCCAAAGTTGGTCGGAGGAGGTAGGAAGCGAGCGGGTGAGGGGCACGAGGGTCGTAGGAAGCACCACGTCGGAGCAACGACGAATGGCCCACCAGCGGCGGCACGAAGGAGGGCAGTAGAATGCCATCGCAAATGGGCCGCAAAGGGGTGGCGGCAGAAGAGAGAGCACGGGAGGCACGAGAGCCAAAAGGAGGCAGGAGGATTGACGACCACGAAAGGGAGGGGAGCAAGGAGGAAGTAGAACAACTTGAGGAGGGCAACCGAGGGAGGAGCAACAGAAGGAGGGGGGAAAGAGGGCAAGAGGAGGGACAAGGGTGAGAGAAGATGACAGGGAAGGAGGATGGAGCAAGGGGGGAGCAGGAAGCCCGGCGGGAGGAGGGGCCGCAGGCAGGCACAGCACCACCCGGACGCAGGCAGTCCGTCGTCGACGAAGGCCCATGGGGCACTCGCAGGGCTACAGCCGCGGGCAGCTATGGACGCACTTTTCGACACTTCTGTTTGTTTATTCTTCTAGTTCGTTCGTTTATTGGCTTTATTCGGTTCATTAAGTGCGTGGGCGTGCCAGTCACAAAGTGACAATTTATTCGGGCTCCGAAGAGCCCATGGTGTGCTCGATCTGACTCGGTCAGACGATTGTGTGATTCGTGTCGGGATCAAAACCCGCCGCGCCATAGAGGTCACGGCGTCATTTACATCCCCCATACGAGGGAACACCCTTGATTAATCGCCGAGATTCAGGGCCTCATGGCCAAGAAATCAATTGTATGGAAGGTCTATTATGAGGTATTGAAATCCTCGTGCGAGGGCGAGAAGAAAACCCTTCGCGGTCATGTCAGTCGTGTACTGACCATTTAATGTTCGAACGAATGTCCGGCTCGAGAAGATCGCGGTTGTCGCGGGAAAATCGGAACACATGTATGCCGAGGTACGGAAAATCTATTGTTCGGAAGAGCGGAGAACGTTCGGCTAAACCTCGGTTAGAGCGGTCAGAAACTAATAAATATGTTGGCCCGGTGCAAGAGCAAGCTGCGACCATACTGCGGTGGGCCCCCCGCGGTCGAAACAAGACTTGCATGAGCGTCATTAATATTTATGGTGCCAAGGGGCAACGAGGGAATATCCCTTGAATCGGTTGAAAAGCCCTGTGTCTAGGGAAGCGGACGTTCGAAACGTGTCGGTCATTCGAGAGACCATTTAATATTCAGACGGGAGTCCGGCTTGAGAATATTGTAATCGTTGCGGGAGGACCTGGGACATATGCATGCCGGGATATGGCAAGTTTATGATTCTGAGACACCGAAAACATTCGGTCAAATCTCGGTTAGTGTAGCAGGAAACCGGTAAATCTATTGGCCCGGTGCGAGATCGAGTCAAGACCATACCGGGGGCGCCTCCCGTGCTCCGAACGAGGCTTGCGCGGGCATCATTAATATTTCTGGTGCCGAAGGGTAACGGGGGAGAGTCCCAGGACTAGACTCCAAAATCGAAAATGTGTTCGAAGGGAGCGGGCTGTAGACCGAGGATATGAGCCGAACGGCGACCACAATTGGGACGGACCCGAGGTCTAAGCGTGGCCCACGGAGGTCTTATTGATATTCCCATGGAAGGGGTCCAGGGGTGGCGAGGACCGTCTCGTTCTATTCCGATTTTGTCGGTCACTCACGGACCTTTTCATGTTCGGGCAAGGGCCCATGTTGAAAGTACGACGTGGATGGAAACGACCACATACAAATGTATGCCGAGTTTACGGCAGTTTCAATGAAAGAACGGGAACGAATCCCATTAGAATGAATCCAATTTAACAGGCTATCGGCCCGGAGCAATGCCGGCTCACGACCATGTTGGGGAGGGAGCCGTCGGCCATATTGGTTGCTCACGGGTCTTTTCATGTTCAGACACAGGTCCGTAATAGAAACGCGGCAAAAATCAAGGTGAACCAGTTCAAATGTCTGTCGAACATGCGGCAATTTTAGTAGCGGCTCGGAAGGGATCCGGCTTGAGAAACGAGTCCAGCTTAATCGGAATGTCAGCCCGAGGCGAGGTCGGGCCATGGCCATTTCGGGATAATTCCCAATACTCAGGCCCAACCTGGAAGGGCGACATTGTTGTTCCTTCAGCACCGGGTCACGAGAGAGACGGGGCTGCAAAGTGGATTTTACCATTTTTTTATTTGGGTTTTAAATTATATATATATATATATATATATTGCTTATTTTCCTCTCATGTATTTATTCTGGATGATTTATCCGTTTTGTTTATTATTATTACTATTATATTTTCTCTCATTTTTTTTGTTTATTATTATTTTACATTTTTTGTTTATTTCATATATATATTCAGATTTATTTATTCATCATAGTTTTTATTAATTTTATTATTACTATTATCATCATTATTATACATATTCTTCTAGAGAGAGAGTGGGCCGCTGGAGGGCCAAACGGGGGCTGAAGGAGCGTGCCGCTGAAGGTGGAAGGGTGCACCGCTGAGGGGGCTGAGGGAGTGCGCCGTTGAAGGTTCGCGGGAGGTATACCGGGGAAGGGCTTGGCCAAGGGTGCCGGCGAAGGGGCAGGTGTGGTGGCTATGGGAGGCGTACCGATGAAGGAGCTTTAGGTGTGCCGGCAAAGGGCCTGGCCGAGCGTGCCGGCGAAGGGTTGAATAGGGGAGAGCGTGCCGGCGAAGGGGTCACGGGAGCGTGCTGTCAAAGGAGCTTGAGGGCATACCACCGAAGGGTTGGAGCAGGCGTGCCGCTGAGCGCAGGGGGAGGGTGTCGGCGAAAGGCCAAACGAGGCGTGCCGGGGGAAGCTGGGCTGGGGCGTGCCGGCGAAGAGCGCTGTAGGGTGTACCGGCGAAGGGCGTGTGTCTGCACATTGGCCGATCGCTGCGACATAAAGTCCGTACATTCATCAGCCCAAAGTCTATACGTTGTCTATTCAACCAGCACACAAAGTCTATACGTTCCTCAGCTCAAAGTATTTACATCGGCTGCATTCATCAGCTCAAAGTCTATACATTGGCTACATTCATCAGCTCGAAGTCTATGCATTGGCCAGCTTAAAGTCTGTACATTGGCCAGCTCAAAGTCGGTACATTGGCTGGGTTCATCAGCTCAAAGTCTACACATTGGCCAGCCCAAAGTCTGTACATTGCAGTTCAAAGTCTATACATTGGAGCTCAAAGTCCATACATTGGCCAGCCCAAAGTCTGTACGTTGGCCAGCTCAAAGTCTATACATTGCAGTTCAAAGTCTATACATTGGTTGTTGCTATGTTCGTACGTTGGTCAGCTTAAAGTCTATACATTTCAAAGTTCATACATTGGAGCTCAAAGTCCATACATTGGCCAGCCCAAAGTCTGTACGTTGGCCAGCTTAAAGTCTATACATTTCAAAGTCTATACATTGGAGCTCAAAGTCCATACATTGGCCAGCCCAAAGTCTGTACGTTGGCAAGCTTAAAGTCTATACATTGCAGTTCAAAGTCTAAGTCTATACATTGGAGCTCAAAGTCCATACATTGGCCAGCCCAAAGTTTGTACGTTGGCCAGCTTAAAGTCTATACATTTCAAAGTCAATACATTGGAGCTCAAAGTCCATACATTGGCCAGCCCAAAGTCTGTACGTTGGCAAGCTTAAAGTCTATACATTGCAGTTCAAAGTCTAAGTCTATACATTGGAGCTCAAAGTCCATACATTGGCCAGCTGTTGACACCTTGAAAATGAACAAGGGTGGAAGCAGATCATACCCACAGTGAAAGACCAATGATTAAGCTCGTCAACCATTTACTCGGCTGAAGCCTTTGTCGGCCGAGCTGATGTCCGGTGCCGGTGTCACTCAGATGGCAGCACTAACAAAGCAGTAGTCGCTTGACTAATGAGACTTCCTAGCACACTTTAATAGGAACTGTGTTACTGCCTCATCCAAGAATCCACAGATGACATGTCATGGTAAGTCAGATGTCGGCTTATTGACAGATGTGATGTAAGATAAAGATGAAGCCGGTACCGGCAGATGAAGATTGTAAAGGCTTTTGCAAAGTCAGAACACAAGAAGAATCGTCACCACAGATTATACACCCGGCTGAAGTCTTCCCAGACTAAAGCTGATGTCCGATCTCGTCACCATTCAAGTGCCGATATCGATAAAATGATGCCCGGTTTTGTCATCATTCAGATGGCAATACTGATGAAACCCCTGTCTGCGGACTGATGAAAAACCCTACTAATGATCTCAATACAAAATATATTACCAACGGGGGACCCTCTTGGGTAATGATGTACGTGAGGGGCCTATGAAAGGCCTGGTCAAAGAGACCTAAATGGGCCTATAATAGTGGCGCCGGGAGCCACCTTGTCAAAGCCCAATGGCTGCACCAAGAGGCTGGAGCCTGCGCGCCGGGAAGCCCTCAGCTGAGGCGCGCCGTGAGGTGCCTGCCGAGAAGACAAAAAAGGGACGGCTATAAAGCCCCTTCCCTTCGAAAAAAGGAGAAGGAAGAGGGAGAAGGAGGAGGAGCAGTAGAAACGAAAACCAGATAGAAAAAAAGCCAGAAGAGAGAGACCGAGAGGGAAAGAAAGAAGAAGCTGAGGGAAGAAGGAGAAAGGGAGATTCAGGTGGGTAGCCGGGGAGGGAGAGGAGTCAATGCTCCGCCCTCCCCCATGCTTTCTTTTTTTTTCTTTTCTTCTGATGTAATCTGGCGAGGCTTTCTCGATGTATCAATGTAGCCGGAGGATTCCGGTCTCGATTTCCATATCTCTGTCTTTCATTTACCTGCTACGATCTGTATAGGTTTGGGACGATGCAATGAAATGAAGGATCAACATGGCTCGTTTGAGCATTCGATTGATTGGAATGTCTGCTGTCTTTCTCCCCTTCTTGCATCGGTTGTTCTTCTGAATATCGGTTTGCCCAGATGCTACAGCTTTCCGATTCATGTTTCGACCCCCCCTCCCTAGCCTGTTCTCTGGTGAAGGATGAAGACGGAACCTCAACCCTCGTTCAATGGGTTATTGGGCTCTGTCTCCCCTCTTCCTTCCCCTCGGATCACGATTTTCCCGGATATTATAGATGTCTGTCGAGCTCCCATCTCGTTCGGGGTCAGAGACATCAATCTCTTGACCGTCCGAGCAGCAGGTGAGTAGAGGAAATGCCATACGTCCCACGAGGATTCAATAATGGATGATCTGCCCTTCGACTGATGCTAACCCCCATGTAATCCCCTCCTGCAGCCCAGAGCTTGCCTCAATCCGAGCCAGAAATCCCAGAAATCTCCTGAGCAGAGTATCGCAATTAAGCCATAAACCCTTTAGCCCCTTCCCGGCGCGGTCATTTCCCCGCCGAGAACTACTCCGCCGAGAGATCCCCCTTGCTTTAGCCCCTTTAGCAAGCCAGACAAAGCCTCTTATAATACAGCCTTCCCGGCCCGGGGGCCTCCCGGCGCCGGGTTCCCGGCGCGGTCATTACCGCGCCGAGAACCCCTGTGCCGAGAGCTCCCCCCACCTTTTTGGCCAATGAAACCTACGCCGAGAACTACGCTTCCTGCCACCCTTTCTTTACGCTGTGAATCCTCTATTCCTTGAACCCCGGATGAAAGGCTTCCTGCTACAGGCCAAGGAACCACACAGATGCCCTTTGAAGCCCGATCAACCAAGCCTTGCATCCTGTCGAAGGATACCCCAGATCATCATATGTACCTAAGGGATAAACATCATTGGGGATAACTCCCCTACATAACCTCACGAGCCAGAGAAACTCTGCCACTGCATAAGTTTCAATGGCCTCAAAGGGATATTAAGTTGGTGCTGTGATCACATACACGGGCTAGGGGTCCCACACCCCCCTTATTCTGGCTTTCATCCCGGCACTCCGTGGGTGATCGTCTATCACTCCCTGGCATACGCTAGGTACGGGGGAGGTGCTGCTGAAATCCTCCCAGGCTGATGAAAGATAATACTGAAGCCGTCCTCTGGACTCCGCATGGTAATGGTGAAAAGGACCTCTGTGTGAGGCTCTTTTCCTCCAATCCCTCTCAGCTCTCAGCCTCCTTTGAAGCATATACAACTAAAGCCAGTTAAACCCCATCTCTAGTCCCCAGAGCCAATCTACTTTATATAATTCCCAGAAAACTCTCAAAATCCTAAAAACAGGGTACCGTAAAATCCTGAACTCCTCACGGTGCCCAAACACCCACCTTCTCGGCACCTGCCTCTCGGCGCCACCAGCTCCCGGCGCGGCCTTGAGCGCGCCGGGAACCCTCACGCCGAGAGCTCCTCTTCCCCCTTTTAGCCTACGCCGAGAACCCCCTTGGAGAATCTTCAGCGCGCCGGGAAGTCGGCGCCGGGAGCTTCCTGGTCTCTTCCCTTCGGCCACGCCGGGAACCTCCACCTTCTTGCCACTCACGCCGGGAGCCTTAGCCTCCCATCTGTGGTCATGCCGAGAGCTTAAGTTGCCATCCTGTGAGCCCAAATGCCCAGAGCTAACCTACACAGAGATATTCGTGGATCACCAGATGTGTCCCGAGGATAAAGTTAAAGGGAGGTAGACTCCCTTATGTTCCATCGATTCGTGTCGAAGTCACAACGACGCGCCTCCCTCTTAGCTCCGGGGAGCCATGCCAATGCATGAGTGCCACCAGCTCCTGTGAGGGAAGAATCAAACATTGCCTTAGAGCATACATGTGTAACGTGGAGAGGCCCGACCTCTCTCTTTCTTTCGGCTTTCACCCCGGCACTCCGTGGGTGATAGCCTATTTCCCCTCTGGGCATGATCCAGACCATGGGGAAGTGCCGCCGAAATGTTAACCGATGCTTTAAACCTCCGTCATGATCGTGGCTCATCCTGTCCGCGATTGATATCCTCTGTTTCACCTTTCCCCTGAGTCTGATTGTTTCGAACTGCCGATTCAGTGATATAGTTTGTTTCTGTGGTCGATGTTATCCTCTTACCTACCTTCCGGGCCTGGTATGAAGTTCAAAGTTATGTACATGAATATCTGTTTGCCTTATGAGGCCTCCTATTTTGGCGTTTAATCAGGGGTTGTCCTTCTTAGGAAGGGCGTAATTAACGTCATGGCCTTTATGGTATGACGGACTTCCGGTCCCGACTCGGACTTCACAATCGACTGACCAAGTCAGATCGAGCGCACAATGAAATCGTCACACATGTGACTGGCACGCCAATAAATAAAACAACATGAAGCGAAATGAGAAATATAAAGAAAGATGAGGATGAAAGAAAAGACGAAAAATCCGCGTTCCACAAGTCTGGCACGCCCGGTGGGACTGAGTCTCCCTTCATCTCTACGCCAAAATAGGAGGCCCAGCGGGCCCCCCTCAAATTTTTGATCCTGTGCGCTTTCTCTATTTTCAGGAAGCTACGATGACTACGGGACTCATGTCCGTACGCTTCGGCCAACAACCGATCGATATGCATGTGCGAGAGGGCTACCTGGCGGTACCTCTTTCGTTCGGATCAATGCCCCCTGCTGTCGGGCTGCCCAACTGTCTGGGCCTCGTCTTCACCGACCTTCTGCAGGTCAACAACAATGAGCAAGGCACTGCTACAAGTGCCCCGATGAAGACTGCTGGCGAGAAGTCTGGCTTACCGGAGAAGACGACCTCGACGGCCGTCGCTTGCTATGTTCACCAAGTTCAAAGGAGGGACACGGTCCCCGCTGCTGCCCAGAGGTGAAAGAGAAATAGCCGGAGAAGCCGGTATGCTACTGCTGAGCGTCGTTTTTCCAATTCTGGGAAGACAATGATGATGGGAGATGTTAGGGTGAACCTCAACGGTCGCCCCAGAGAAGTCCGGCCGGACAGGATTGTCCCGACTATCCAGACCGACAACAGGTTCCGCGTTCTGGCCGCTAGGAGGGCCAACTGGGAAGCTGATGAGAGGAAGCCGCTAGCGCCTAAGCCAGCAAGATATAAACAGGTCTGGCGACCGAAGAAGATTCATAGCTGGGCCCCAGCTCGATATGACGAGAAAGCTACCGAGGATCCTGTTGCCCGCTTCAGGGCAGGAAGCAGAAGAGAAGAAAGAAACTACAGAAGAGATGTTATTACTGCTTACCCCAAGGCTCGGGAGAGGAGAGATGAAAAAAATGATGAAGGAAGGAATCTGATTACTACTCGCCCCGTGATGAGGGGCAGAAGATATGAGAAAAAGGAAGACCTTACTGTTACCCATCCCAGGGCCAAAGGCAAAAGATGGGAAAGGAGGAACTATGCTGACACTGCCAACTGCTGCCAAGAGGGCAATACGCGAATGAGCGAACCAGTCACGGTTGTCATTCCAAGGAGACCAAGAGCCTGTGCCGGACAGGCTGACATATTCAGATATTCTAAAGCCGAGCATTTGAATGCTCAGATGACAAGACTGGCTCATCAGCAGAAAAGCCAGGAAAGATTGATACTCCGACCAGAGCCGCGAAGGCACAATCCAGAGGAGATGAAACAAGTGGTCCAAGACTACTTCCACTACCTGGGGAACTCTACCCTCGGTCAGCAAAGATTATCCCGTGCTCTGGGCACCGTGGATGAAGAAGAAGGAGAAGCCCTTCAAGAGGTGATGCTCGGAGTCTCCTCCTCCGATTCAAATGATTATGAAGAAGGCCGCAAGGCCGGATATGACAAAGAAGACCTGTATAGGGAAGAAGCTGAAGAAAGAGTATCGATCTTCGACCGACTCAAATACCCTGACCAGGCAAAAAGAAAAGTTTGCAGGCAGAAGGGAAGAATGCAAATCTTCGCCTGTAACATGGCTGGAATCGCCAGGGGGCAGGATATGCTACCAACTCAGCCAGATGAACTGCTCAGGCTGGCTACCAGACCAGGTCCCGTTACAAGAAGAGGTCAGGCTGCAAAAGATAAGATGAGGAACGATGATGAAACCCGCAAGATCACCACCATGACAGTCAATGTGGTGACAACAGAAGAAGAAGACAATCCCTTCGTTGATGATGCTGAAGGGACTTCAGAAGATATACAGATCCCATCGACTCTGGATCCCATGATCCAGATGATGTTTAGAAGATATCAACAAGAGATCAGTGCTCTCAGAAGATAGCTAAATGAGAGGCATGAAGCCACACCGATCTCCAAGCAAGTCGAACCTGTGGGGCAAACTTCCAGCTCAGCAGAAATGGCTGTCCCAACTAATCCTCTTCCAGCCGATAAGGGCAAAGCTCTAAGCCAGCCTGTTCTGCAGCAAGCAGCGGCTCAGCCCTCTGCATCTCAAACGCAGCCCGCCGCACCCACCTTGCGCGCGACTATGATAACGACTCCCTACAGCCAGCAACAAGCTCACTTCTTCCCAGAAGAGATAGATCCAGCCCTAGCCCACAAGCTGATGATTGAAAGAATTGTGGAGATGAAGCTGTCTGAGAAGACCGGTGATGGTGTAAGTACCTATGATATGTACAAAGTACCGTATCCTCCCCAGTATGCTGCTAAAAGACTACCCCCAGGCGTCAGTAAGCCGCCGAAATTTGAGAAATTCAACGGCCAGGGCTCTCCCAGGGAGCACATTGCTTACTATACCATAATTATGGGCGACCTGGAAGCTGATGAAGCCTATCTGCTTAAGTTCTTTAGCTCGTCCCTCACTGGGATAGCCTTTGAATGGTATTCAAGCCTGATCGCTGGATCAGTGGTTGATTGGCCTGATATGCAAAGAAAGTTCCGCGACAGATTTCATGTCACGGAAAGAGAAATTACAATAGCGGAGCTATATGCAACCAAGCAAAGGCAAGATGAAACAGCACTGGACTACATCAAAAGGTGGAGAAACTTAGCCATGAGATGCCGAAGACCTCCTCATCAGAAAGATGCAGTGCAGATATGTAAACAGAGCCTCAAGAGAGAGGTGCTAGAAAAGATGATCGGTGCAGATGTCAGAACATTTGACCGGTTGAACAATGTAGTGGCGAAAGTCGAGATGTTCTTGTCCAAGCGTCCGACCGCCAATGCTCCCACTATGCCGAAGGGTAAAACCAATGATCGACGACCATCACATACTGAGGCTAACGCCGTCGATTTTAGAACCTTCGAGCAACAGAAAGGGAAAAAGGAGGCAGATGAAGCTCCCCCGCCTGAGGGTGCAACAGAAAGAAAAGATAAGGTCTCTCTGAGAGACAAAATGAGAAAGGCTTACTGTTTTCCCAAAGATAAGACATCAGCACTATTTAACTGGGCATACAAGTTCAACAAGGTAACATTGCCTGAACCGAAGAGACCTACGGATGCAACAAAGAAAGATGATCCGCTGTTCTGTCCATTTCACTGTGCGCTGGGGCACGCAATTGAAGATTGTTATGTCTTCAAGGATATCATGGAAGGAATGGTCAAAAAGGGTGAGCTACAGTTGGGTGATTACCAGGTGAAGCCACCTCATCCGCATGAGCCTCCGCCCTGGAGGATGGCCACCAATATGATTTCAGTCTATCAGCAGCTGCCTGAGGAAGCCGTTGAAGAATGTACCATGCATACTTATGAAGCTTGCCTCCTCACCCCACTGAAAGATCAGGAAGGATGGCAAACGAAGCCCATAAAGAACAGAAAAAAGACTCTTGCAGCCAGCACCAGTGGGGAAACTATACGGGATATCACCCCAAGGCCTGAGCCGCCTCCAGTAAAGCCAGCCCAAAGTCTACACATTGGCCAGCCCAAAGTCTGTACATTGCAGTTCAAAGTCTATACATTGGAGCTCAAAGTCCATACATTGGCCAGCCCAAAGTCTGTACGTTGGCCAGCTCAAAGTCTATACATTGCAGTTCAAAGTCTATACATTGGTTGTTGCTATGTTTGTACGTTGGTCAGCTTAAAGTCTATACATTTCAAAGTCCATACATTGGAGCTCAAAGTCCATACATTGGCCAGCCCAAAGTCTGTACGTTGGCCAGCTTAAAGTCTATACATTTCAAAGTCTATACATTGGAGCTCAAAGTCCATACATTGGCCAGCCCAAAGTCTGTACGTTGGCAAGCTTAAAGTCTATACATTGCAGTTCAAAGTCTAAGTCTATACATTGGAGCTCAAAGTCCATACATTGGCCAGCCCAAAGTTTGTACGTTGGCCAGCTTAAAGTCTATACATTTCAAAGTCAATACATTGGAGCTCAAAGTCCATACATTGGCCAGCCCAAAGTCTGTACGTTGGCAAGCTTAAAGTCTATACATTGCAGTTCAAAGTCTAAGTCTATACATTGGAGCTCAAAGTCCATACATTGGCCAGCTGTTGACACCTTGAAAATGAACAAGGGTGGAAGCAGATCATACCCACAGCGAAAGACCAATGATGAAGCTCGTCAACCATTTACCCGGCTGAAGCCTTTGTCGGCCGAGCTGATGTCCGGTGCCGGTGTCACTCAGATGGCAGCACTAACAAAGCAGTAGTCGCTTGACTAATGAGACTTCCTAGCACACTTTAATAGGAACTGTGTTACTGCCTCATCCAAGAATCCACAGATGACATGTCATGGTAAGTCAGATGTCGGCTTATTAACAGATGTGATGTAAGATAAAGATGAAGCCAGTACCGGCAGATGAAGATTGTAAAGACTTTTGCAAAGTCAGAACACAAGAAGAATCGTCGCCACAGATTATACACCCAGCTGAAGTCTTCCCAGACTAAAGCTGATGTCCGATCTCGTCACCATTCAGGTGCCGATATCGATAAAATGATGCCCGGTTTTGTCATCATTCAGATGGCAATACTGATGAAACCCCTGTCTGCGGACTGATGAAAAACCCTACTAATGATCTCAATACAAAATATATTACCAACAGGGGACCCTCTTGGGTACTGATGTACGTGAGGGGCCTATGAAAGGCCTGGTCAAAGAGACCTAAATGGGCCTGTAATAGTGGCGCCGGGAGCCACCTTGTCAAAGCCCAATGGCTGCACCAAGAGGCTGGAGCCTGCGCGCCGGGAAGCCCTCAGCTGAGGCGCGCCGTGAGGTGCCTGCCGAGAAGGCAAAAAAGGGACGGCTATAAAGCCCCTTCCCTTCGAAGAGAAGAAGGAGGACGGCGAGAGAAAAAAAAAGGAGAAGGAGGAGGAACAGTAGAAACGAGAGCCAGATAAAAAAAAAGCCATAAGAGAGACCGAGAGGGAAAGAAAGAAGAAGCTGCGAGAAGAAGAAGAAAGGGAGATTCAGGTGGGTAGCCGGGGAGGGAGAGGAGTCAATGCTCCGCCCTCCCCCATGCTTTCCTCTTTCTTTTTCTGATGTAATCTGGCGAGGCTTTGTCGATGTATCAATGTAGCCGGAGGATCCCAGTCTCGATTTCCATATCTCTGTCTTTCATTTACCTTCTACGATCTGTATAGGTTTGGGATGATGCAATGAAATGAAGGATCAACATGGCTCGTTTGAGCATTCGATTGATTGGAATGTCTGCTGTCTTTCTCCCCTTCTTACATCGGTTGTTCTTCTGAATACCGGTTTGCCCAGATGCTACAGCTTTCCGATTCATGTTTTGACCGCCCCCTCCCTAGCCTGTTCTCTGGTGAAGGATGAAGACGGGACCTCAACCCTCGTTCAATGGGTTATTGGGCTCTGTCCCCCCATCTTCCTTCCCCTCGGACCATGATTTTCCCGGATATTATAGATGTCTGTCGAGCTCCCATCTCGTTCAGGGTCAGAGACATCAATCTCTTGACCGTCTGAGCAGTAGGTGAGTAGAGGAAATGCCATACGTCCCACGAGGATTCAATAATGGATGATCTACCCTTCGACTGATGCTAACCTCCATGTAATCCCCTCCTGCAGCCCAGATCTTGCCTCAATCCGAGCCAGAAATCCCAAAAATCTCCTGAGCAGAGTATCGCAATTAAGCCATAAACCCTTTAGCCCCTTCCCGGCGCGGTCATTTCCCCGCCGAGAACTACTCCACCGAGAGACCCCCTTGCTTTAGCCCCTTCAGCAAGCCAGACAAAGCCTCTTGCGATACAGCCTTCCCGGCCCGGGGGCCTCCCGGCGCCGGGTTCCCGGCGCGGTCATTACCGCGCCGAGAACCCCTGCGCCGAGAGCTCCCCCCTTTTGGCCAATGAAACCTACGCCGGGAACTACGCTTCCTGCCATCCTTTCTTTACGCTGTGAATCCTCCATTCCTTGAACCCCGGATGAAAGCCTTCCTGCTACAGGCCAAGGAACCACACAGATGCCCTTTGAAGCCCGATCAACCAAGCCTTGTATCCTGTCGAAGGATACCCCAGATCATCATATGTACCTAAGGGATAAACATCATTGGGGATAACTCCCCTACATAACCTCACGAGCCAGAGAAACTCTGCCACTACATAAGTTTCAATGGCCTCAAAGGGATATTAAGTTGGTGCTGTGATCACATACACGGGCTAGGGGTCCCACACTCCCCTTATTCTGGCTTTCATCCTGGCACTCCGTGGGTGATCGTCTATCGCTCCCTGGCATACGCTAGGTATGGGGGAGGTGCTGCTGAAATCCTCCCAGGCCGATGAAAGATAATACTGAAGCCGTCCTCTGGACTCCGCATGGTAATGGTGAAAAGGACCTCTGTGTGAGGCTCTTCTCCTCCAATCCCTCTCAGCTCTCAGCGTCCTTTGAAGCATATACAACTAAAGCCAGTTAAACCCCATCTCTAGTCCCCAGAGCCAATCCACTTTATATAATTCCCAGAAAACTCTCAAAATCCTAAAAACAGGGTACCGTAAAAGCTTGAACTCCTCACGGCGCCCAAACACCCACCTTCTCGGCACCTGCCTCTCGGCCCCTATTTTGGCGTAGAGATGAAACTTAAGCTGGGCCCGCTGGGCCTCCTATTTTGGCGTAGAGATGAAGGGAGACTCTGTCCCACCGGGCGTGCCAGACTTGTGGAATGCGGATTTTTCATCTTTTCTTTCATCCTCATCTTTCTTTGTATTTCTCATTTCGCTTCATGTTGTTTTATTTATTGGCGTGCCAGTCACATGTGTGACGATTTCATTGTGTGCTCGACCTGACTTGGTCAGTCGATTGTGAAGTCCGAGTCGGGACCGGAAGTCCGTCATACCATAAAGGCCATGACGTTAATTACGCCCTTCCTAAGAAGGACAACCCTTGATTAAACGCCAAAATAGGAGGCCTCATAAGGCAAACAGATATTCATGTACATAACTTTGAACTTCATACCAGGCCCGGAAGGTAGGTAAGAGGATAACATCGACCACAGAAACAAACTATATCGCTGAATCGGCGGTTCGAAACAATCAGACTCAGGGGAAAGGTGAAACAGAGGATATCAATCGCGGACATGATGAGCCACGATCATGACGGAGGTTTAAAGCATCGGTTAACATTTCGGCGGCACTTCCCCATGGTCTGGATCATGCCCAGAGGGGAAATAGGCTATCACCCACGGAGTGCCGGGGTGAAAGCTGAAAGAAAGAGAGAGGTCGGGCCTCTCCACGTTACACATGTATGCCCTAAGGCAATGTTTGATTCTTCCCTCACAGGAGCTGGTGGCACTCATGCATTGGCATGGCTCACCGGAGCTAAAAGGGAGGCGCGTCGTTATGACTTCGACACGAATCGATGGAACATAAGGGAGTCTACCTCCATTTAACTTTATCCTCGGGACACATCTGGTGATCCACGAATATCTCCGTGTAGGTTAGCTCTGGGCATTTGGGCTCACAGGATGGCAACTTAAGCTCTCGGCATGACCACAGATGGGAGGCTAAGGCTCCCGGCGTGAGTGGCAAGAAGGTGGAGGTTCCCGGCGTGGCCGAAGGGAAGAGTCCAGGAAGCTCCCGACGCCGACTTTCCGGCGCGCTGAAGATTCTCCAAGGGGGTTCTCGGCGTAGGCTAAAAAGGGGGGAGAGGAGCTCTCGGCGTGAGGGTTCCCGGCGCGCTCAAGGCCGCGCCGGGAGCTGGTGGCGCCGAGAGGCAGGTGCCGAGAAGGTGGGTGTTTGGGCGCCGTGAGGAGTTCAGGCTTTTACGGTACCCTGTTTTTAGGATTTTGAGAGTTTTCTGGGAATTATATAAAGTAGATTGGCTCTGGGGACTAGAGATGGGGTTTAACTGGCTTTAGTTGTATATGCTTCAAAGGAGGCTGAGAGCTGAGAGGGATTGGAGGAGAAGAGCCTCACACAGAGGTCCTTTTCACCATTACCATGCGGAGTCCATAGGACGGCTTCAGTATTATCTTTCATCGGTCTGGGAGGATTTCAGCAGCACCTCCCCCGTACCTAGCGTATGCCAGGGAGCGATAGACGATCACCCACGGAGTGCCGGGATGAAAGCCAGAATAAGGGGAGTGTGGGACCCCTAGCCCGTGTATGTGATCACAGCACCAACTTAATATCCCTTTGAGGCCATTGAAACTTATGCAGTGGCAGAGTTTCTCTGGCTCGTGAGGTTATGTAGGGGAGTTATCCCCAATGATGTTTATCCCTTAGGTACATATGATGATCTGGGGTATCCTTCGACAGGATACAAGGCTTGGTTGATCGGGCTTCAAAGGGCATCTGTGTGGTTCCTTGGCCTGTAGCAGGAAGGCTTTCATCCGGGGTTCAAGGAATAGAGGATTCACAGCGTAAAGAAAGGATGGCAGGAAGCGTAGTTCCCGGCGTAGGTTTCATTGGCCAAAAGGGGGGAGCACTCGGCGCAGGGGTTCTCATCGCGGTAATGACCGCGCCGGGAACCCGGCGCCGGGAGGCCCCCGGGCCGGGAAGGCTGTATCGCAAGAGGCATTGTCTGGCTTGCTGAAGGGGCTAAAGCTAGGGGGTCTCTCGGCGGAGTAGTTCTCGGCGGGGAAATGACCGCGCCAGGAAGGGGCTAAAGGGTTTATGGCTTAATTGCGATACTCTGCTCAGGAGATTTCTGGGATTTCTGGCTCGGATTGAGGCAAGATCTGGGCTGCAGGAGGGGATTACATGGGGGTTAGCATCAATCGAAGGGCATATCATCCATTATTGAATCCTCGTGGGACGTATGGCATTTCCTCTACTCACCTACTGCTCAGACGGTCAAGAGATTGATGTCTCTGACCCTGAACGAGATGGGAGCTCGACAGACATCTATAATATCCGGGAAAATCATGGTCCGAGGGGAAGGAAGAGGGGGGGACAGAGCCCAATAACCCATTGAACGAGGGTTGAGGTTCCGTCTTCATCCTTCACCAGAGAACAGGCTAGGGAGGGGGCGGTCAAAACATGAATCGGAAAGCTGTAGCATCTGGGCAAACCGGTATTCAGAAGAACAACCGATGCAAGAAGGGGAGAAAGACAGCAGACATTCCAATCAATCGAATGTTCAAACGAGCCATGTTGATCCTTCATTTCATTGCATCATCCCAAACCTATACAGATCGTAGAAGGTAAATGAAAGACAGAGATATGGAAATCGAGACCGGGATCCTCCGGCTACATTTATACATCGAGAAAGCCTCGCCAGATTACATTAGAAAAAGAAAGAGGAAAGCATGGGGGAGGGAGGAGCATTGACTCCTCTCCCTCCCCGGCTACCCACCTGAATCTCTCTTTCTTCTTCTTCTCGCAGCTTCTTCTTTCTTTCCCTCTCGGTCTCTCTTCTGGCTTTTTTTTATCTGGCTCTCGTTTCTACTGTTCCTCCTCCTTCTCCTTTTTTTTTCTCTCGCCGTCCTCCTTCTTCTCTTCGAAGGGAAGGGGCTTTATAGCCGTCCCTTTTTTGCCTTCTCGGCAGGCACCTCACGGCGCGCCTCAGCTGAGGGCTTCCCGGCGCGCAGGCTCCAGCCTCTTGGTGCAGCCATTGGGCTTTGACAAGGTGGCTCCTAGCGCCACTATTACATGCCCATTTAGGTCTCTTTGACCAGGTCTTTCATAGGCCCCTCACGTACATCAGTACCCAAGAGGGTCCCCCGTTGGTAATATATTTTGTATTGAGATCATTAGTAGGGTTTTTCATCAGTCCGCAGACAGGGGTTTCATCAGTATTGCCATCTGAATGATGACAAAACCGGGCATCATTTTATCGATATCGGCACCTGAATGGTGACGAGATCGGACATCAGCTTTAGTCTGGGAAGACTTCAGCCGGGTGTATAATCTGTGGCGACGATTCTTCTTGTGTTCTGACTTTGCAAAAGCCTTTACAATCTTCATCTGCCGGTACTGGCTTCATCTTTATCTTACATCACATCTGTTAATAAGCCGACATCTGACTTACCATGACATGTCATCTGTGGATTCTTGGATGAGGCAGTAACACAGTTCCTATTAAAGTGTGCTAGGAAGTCTCATTAGTCAAGCGACTACTGCTTTGTTAGTGCTGCCATCTGAGTGACACCGGCACCGGACATCAGCTCGGCCGACAAAGGCTTCAGCCGAATAAATGGTTGATGAGCTTCATCATTGGTCTTTCACTGTGGGTATGATCTGCTTCCGCCCTTGTTCATTTTCAAGGTGTCAACAAATGCCCCCCACCTGCGGGCGGCATAAGCGCAGAATAAGCGGCACGGGGCCTGCAGGTGACTTTCATTATTCAAGGGTCTCTTCCTCAATTTCTTTTCAATCCGGTCCTTAGACCTGATCATCTCGTTGCAACAATATTCTGCACACGTATCTTTATTTTCTATCTTCATATTGTTTGACTTTATTTTCAGCTTTTTGGAGCTTCTCGGTACGAGGCCATAGGCTTCTCGGCGCGTGAAGACTTCTCGGCGTGGAGGCGGGGGGTCTCGGTGCGCGTAGCTTCCCGGCGCGGATAGCTTCTCGGCGCGGAGGACTTCTCGGCACGGAGCGCTTCTCGGCGCGCATTTTGGCCGGAGGGGGGCTCTCGGCCTGGGGGTTCTCGGCACGCGTTTTACCGCGCCGAGAACCTTTCACTTTGGGCTTCTATTTGAGACGCCGAAAGCCTCCTGGCTTCTCATTATTCACAGCTCCTTCTCTCTCTTCACTTTCTTTTCTCTCTCGGCGGTGGCGGCGAGCTCCTCCCCTCCGACCCTCCGGCTTCTTCCCGTCTTATTTGATTTCGCCCGGGTATGACGATCTTTGGGATTTAATCCCTTTTGTTTCCGGGATCACCCTTTCTTGGTTGGTGACTCCCTATTCTTCTTGGGCAGACCCCAAATAAGGGGAGATGCTGCCGAAATTTTCATAGGGTCTCATGTTACAATTTTTTTAAAAGACTGCCCATTGTTCTAGGACTTTTAATTTGCTTTTCTTCTTTGATTGCAGACACTGCAATGGCTTCAGGCTCTGCTGCGGCATCCCCTGGAGGTGTCGGGGCCAGTTCATCGGCCCAGCCAGATATATCACGGGCCACAGTAAACTGGCTGAATGTGCACAGCCTCGACTTCGGATATGATAAGATCGCTTCCGTTGATGAATCATCCGATTCTGATACCGATACGGTGTCAACATCCCGGGTATACTCCACTGCCATGGAAACATGCTTCAGACGGGGCACTGATTATCGCCCGGATTTCTCGAAGGACAAACACTTGCTGCCGTTTATCCGGACCTTCACCGTGGGTGGATTGCGGAACTACCGAATAGCTCGTACGGTTGAAGCCGCAATTCTGGTTGAGAGAGACATCCTGAAAGATTCAGTATATCGCGAAAAGGCTATATATCTTCCCGGGGAGAAGCGTGACTGGGATGCATTCCTTGGCATATCGGAGCTGGAGCCGGAAAAGAAAATGCTGACCCGGGCCCCGGAGTTCACACCTGCTCGGTGGGATAATGCCAGTGGCCGAGTCAATAGGGAGAAGCCCGGCTATGGTCTCTTCCTGGCGCCTGTGAAGTGGGGGTACCGCGAAGAGCCTGTTGTGCTGAATTGTTCGGCCATTCAGTTCAAGTATCATTTGGCCGCTGGTTGGTTTGGGGATACCAAGATCACTGACGCCCACCTGTTTCGAGCAGGAGCCGTGGAATTTACTGAGTTTGTTCTGAAGGAATATGCCCCTCTACTGATCAGAGCCGGGGTATATCATAGTGTCTTTGCTTCCAGATTTCGATATCCCATATCCCGAGGGTTATGCTGTGGGATGTTCGAGGTCTTCTGCCCCTTATTCAACATATTTTATACAGCAGAGGGTGAGACATCTCTTGACCTCTGGAGTCTGTCACAGCTTTCCGGACTGCCTATTGACGGCGAGCCGTATGAAGAAGTCTGCTTGGCAGATTCTGAGAAGGATAGCTCCGATGGTGAAGGTAGATATTCCATTGGCTTCTCATACCGGTACCTGATGAAGGCATATCGCTCCATCTGTCTGGCGTACAGTAGAGGGTCCTCCAAAGGTTATCATCCCCGGGAGAAAGGCAGCAAGCTGAGGATCCGGGTAGGGCAGTGGATTCAGTACTTCTTTGACGGTCCCCTGAAATATGCCGACTTCCCTTCCGTGGGTCCGATTGCTAGCAAGCAGGTTAGGGCTCCTCGTTATAGGTCGGCGCTGCCATCTTCATTGCGCCCTGCAGGCAGCGGTGGTCCCAACCCAGCAGGCGTAGACCCCATCACAAATTGTGCGGCTTACTTCACATTCTGGCTGTGCACTTTCGCTCTCCCTCAAGGGGACGAGACAATCATCCGGCCAGAAGCTATATATCCGGCCTGTCAGATGGCCTAGGGAATGAGGCTGTCACTCTGTCCAGTGGCCCTGTGTTTGATATACAAGTCTTTGGGGGATCTGTACAAGCATCGGACTCCCCGTTCTTTCAGGACCGTGGGTCCTTTTCATTTCTTCAACGCCTGGGTCTGCAGTTTATTTCCTGAGTTGGCTCCCAGAACTTTGCAGGCAGATACAGTACTGCCCAGAATGATTGAGTTTGCCAGTGCTGAACCTGGTCCTTTCTATGATCAGCTGTTCAAAATAAGGGGTCGACTGATAAAGGTGCCGGTGGATGCCCCTGGCAGTATTCATTTCTGGAGCTTGGCGGCAGGTTCAGCTCCTTTGATTCATTCTCAGAGAGAGTGCAAGCTGGAAGAGGTAGAGACCTATATTCATCCTGTCTCAGGGGTTAACACTGCTCGGCCAATCCTGGAGCCGGAGCTGGTCAGATGGGCCATGGCCATCCGACCTAGTGTCTTAGTTTTCAGAAAGGGTGGCCTGCTCCTTCTGGAACCATACTATCCATTCCGTTTTGGGCGGAACTTTGGTTACGACCAGCATATCCCCACAACGGTTGCTCAATTTCCCCTGGATAGCCGGGCTAAGCATGGGTCCACCATTGTCGGCGATGGCCGGTTGTGGTGGGATTTTTACCATCGCCAAGACGGTGCAGTTTTCAGAGTTCCCATAGTTTCTAACCGTGTTCCCCGGGTAACATCAGAATATATCAAATGGTGGAACATTCGAACCAGCTTTTACAGGGATAGTAGAGGCGCATTCTGGGACGTGGCCGAGCGTTCCTTTTTGAAACAACAGCCCGGACCAGTGTTTGACTTCCCCGAGACCCACCTGAAAAGGCTTTATTCACAGCACCAGAGGGAGGCGGAGAAATATTTGGCCGAGCGTCGGGCTTTGAAGGAAAAAGATTCCGACCCGCCTACTCCTGTCTGTGCTGCTATCAACGAGGACACTTTCATGCAGAGCTTGAAACATCTGTGCCGTGTAGGGGGCGCTCGTTTGGAGGCGCAACAATATCCATTTCCTGTCGAAGAGCCGCTCCCGGCAGTAGTCCCTTGGAGGGGTCCGACAGATAGATTTCATCCCTATAGGACGTTTGTGCGCCGGGAAGATAGAACCCAGACGTACTACAAGCAAACGTCTTGGCTGTTTATTCTGCTGAATTTACATGGGTTATCTGCAGAAAGCCCGATAGCCGACATATTGAACAAGCCGTTGTTTATCTCTGTTCATTATGTCGACGGCTGGGGTATGGACCACCTCGACTTATTTCGGTGTCTTGACCTTCATGGTCATAGTGACCTGGCAGCTTTAGTGGAGAAGTGCCAGGTACTTGGCGATGTATGCTGGCTTATTAAGGAGGCTGCTTCCCGCTCCAAGGAGGTAGCTTATCTGTACTGGCCGCTCTCTGTCTTTTACGATGGCCCAGCAGGTATGATCTCTTCTTTTCGGACTGCGGTGATTTCTGTTCAGTATTCACACTTTGCATCCACTGATCACATTACCTCTCTGACATCTTCAATAGACATGCCTGATATAAAGCGACATGGGCTTTATAGAAAAATCATTGCGCAGGCTGAGAAGCCTACTTATTTTGAAATCCCTGCAACAGCACCGACTACTACTCCCCTGCCTCCCGGCAAGAAGAGAAAGGCTTCCGTAGTTAAGGCTGTAGTTGGGAAGGCCAGGAAGGCCAAGAAGACTTATGCTCAGCAATCGGCTTCGGTAGCTATGGACACCGGGACCCCTCTCCCTGATATTCCCTCATTTGATGAGTTTGAGTCTCAAAGGGAGGCTGCTCAGACATCGTTTCAGGGTAACATCAAAAGCTTGCATTTGCGTTCTTCATCATCTTTTGCAGGATATCAAAGGAGTCCTTGAATCTGACCCTTCCCTTTTGCACAGCTCAAGAGCCAGTTGTGGCACCTTCTGTGGTGGAGACCAGGTTGCCTTCTCCCACGCCGGCTAGTGAGGCGGAGGGTAAGTGTATTTTCTCATCTGTTTCATATTTGTATTGTTTTCTTTGCTATATTCCTCAGAGGTCCCTTTTTTGTAGCAGTGACAGGCGAAGAGCAGACTGAGGCCATGATGACAGAAGAATTGCTTCAACCACAGGAGGGTCACAAGACTCAGTCGAAGCAGAGTACTGTTCTGGCCAGGCGCATAATTACCCGGTCTACATCCCGACATGCTTTAGAGGTGGCCCCACAGCATATAGCTAGTGTGGAAATATCCTCAGGCAGTTCTAAGACCGTCTCTGATGAGGAGGAAGCGACTTCCAGCGGCAGTGAGGGGGATGCTCCTGAATCAGAGGCCCCGCCTGTATTTGTAAAAGGTGCTTTGCCTTTTCAGCCTGCTAAGCTACTGGTGCTATCTTCTGAGGAGGAGTTGCAAGAGGAGTTTGCCGGGCTCGACACCGAGATCGACATAACTCCACCGTTTGTTACTCCGACTACGGAGCTTCCTCCTCTTTCACCCCCCTTCGAGGGTGTGGACCCTGCTTCAAAGGTGGGTTCCTTTTCATGTTTGTTGCTTCATCTGTTTCTTTTATCTAGTGCTGAAAGTTACTTTGCTTTGGTCTCAGGGCATTGTCACCGCTAGCTCAGACACAATCGCAGCTTTCACGGACATTTCTTCTACGAACTGGGCTATTCTCCCTTTTCTGCCTTTAACTTGCATGGGAGTTTCTGAGGTCATTCGCCCTGTGCCAGTGCGGATACAGTCTCCGATGGATTTAGCATCATTGGACTTGGGGGCCTCAGGAGAAAGTTGCATTCCTATCAGGGCTTCAGATTTCAGAGCCGAAGACGATCCATCTAGAAGCTCCGCTTTTATACCGGCCGCAGTAATGTCAATTGCGCTCGAGTCAGCAGTCCCTGCCATAGTGGCTATACAGACTGGACTTCTGCCTCCTCCGACTATGACAGCTCCCTCCCTGTTACCAGAAAGAGCAGCTGAAGATGAAGCCCCAATTCAAGAGACTCATGAAGAGGCAGCTCCATCCTTCATCGATTCTCCCCCTGTGGATGTTCAAGCTATAGCTTCCGATATAGCGATAGGGGAGGAATCTTCAGCTCAGCAGGAGAGCACAGAGAGGGACTGGCCAGCCCTTACCGCAGATCTGCCGTCTTCGTCCTCTCAGCCAGACGTTGCATTGTGGGAAGATATCGATGGCGAGGTGACCTTTGAAGTCATCCCCTCTGCCTCCTTTGGCTTCGCTTCCTCTGACAGCTTTGTCTGGCAACATCTGGACATGCTACGTCAGTCGACATGCTACGTCAGTCGACATGCTACGTCAGCAGAGTACTGTTCTGGCCAGGCGCATAATTACCCGGTCTACATCCCGACATGCTTTAGAGGTGGCCCCACAGTGTATAGCTAGTGTGGAAATATCCTCAGGCAGTTCTAAGACCGTCTCTGATGAGGAGGAAGCGACTTCCAGCGGCAGTGAGGGGGATGCTCCTGAATCAGAGGCCCCGCCTGTATTTGCAAAAGGTGCCCCGCCTTTTCAGCCTGCTAAGCTACTGGTGCTATCTTCTGAGGAGGAGTTGGAAAAGGAGTTTGCCGGGCTCGACACTGAGATCGACATAACTCCACCGTTTATTACTCCGACTGCGGAGCTTCCTCCTCTTTCACCCCCCTTCGAGGGTGTGGACCCTGCTTCAAAGGTGGGTTCCTTTTCATGTCTGTTGCTTCATCTGTTTCTTTTATCTAGTGCTGAAAGTTGCTTTGCTTTGGTCTCAGGGCATTGTCACTGCTAGCTCAGACACAACCGCAGCTTTCATGAGCATTTCTTCTACAAACTAGACTATTGTCCCTTTTCTGCCTTTAACTTGCAAGGGAGTTCCTGAGGTCATTCGCCCTGTGCCAGTGCGGATACAGTCTCCGACGGATTTAGCATCATTGGACTTGGGGGCCTCAGGAGAAAATTGCATTCCTATCAGGGCTTCAGATTTCAGAGCCGAAGTCGATCCATCTAGAAGCTCCGCTTTTATACCGGCCGCAGTAATGTCAATTACGCCCGTGATGCGGACATCACCTCCCATGCCCACGTTCACAGCTCGTCTCCTCGCCCCGGTTGCATCCGGCATGGTCTAGTCATTTAATTTTGAGTCCTATGTAATTTTTATTTGAGTCATTTGATGTAATTTTCAGTTTATTTGAGTCATGTCCCTAGGTCTTGCATTTATTTTCCTAAGTATTGAGTGTCATTAGATTGTGTAATGTGCGATTGGGCCTAATTCTTCGGGCTTGGCCCATGAGCACCCCCTACCCCTTCGGTTATTTGCTATTGAGTCTTTTGTCAGGGACTTATTGTAAAATGTGGGTTTCCTATATATAGGGCCCCATTTCCTTCATTTGGAGGTAATGAATCAATCAATGAAAAAAATGCCATTTGAGAGTCCAAAGCTTAGTTTAGTGGAGTGATTCCAACATTTTTTGGGTGAGAAACCCTAGGGGAGAGAATCCCCACCCTTCCCTCTCTTAATCCCTCTTTTTCACTCCACTTTCTCTCTCCTCAACACCCAATTTCAAATTTTCTTCTCTCTCCTCCCTTCCCAACCACCTCAACCCCCACCTACCATCATTAAAGCCCTCGACTTCCCCATGGCCTCCATTACTCCACCGCCCTAGTCCCAAGGAGATCCCTCACCATTCCAACACCACTTTCCCCATTCCAACACAATCAACCCCTTCCCCACACAACCCCACAACTTCCAAGGCCATTTCAAATTTGAAATCCACCACTCCCTCCATGTTTTGGCCGCCCCCCCTCCCCTCCCTTCTAGTTAGGTTCGCCCCTCCCACCTCCCTCCATTCTCATTCCCTTACACCACCTTCCCTTGCCTCCAGCTGAGACCCTGCGCCCCCTGCCCTCTCCCATCTTTATCCTATCACCATTAGCATCCCCATCCCTCCCACACACTTCATCTTCCACCCCCTTCACCCCTTTCACACATACACTTCCTCCATCTTCTTCTTTAGGTCATTTTGGTGGCTTCTACAAGGCCTGCAGGTTGCTGTCCAAATGTTGCAGAGGTACCAGTAGCTTGCAGAAGCCATCACGGTCAACTACTTGCGATTCTGAAGACATAAGAGGCATCCACGGAAGCGTCTGCCAGTTCTCTTCGTCACGAAAGTGGTTTCGTCCTCATCGGAGCTCGGTGCTGTCCGGGACCTCCATTCTCCCACAGCTGCGCGGTTCTGCCTCGGCTGAGGACCTGAGCCGACTTAGAAGCTCTGCCACGACCAGCCCCAAAGGAATCAGTCTTCACGTCCTTCTTCAAAGTTCTTCATCGGCCTGTCTACTTTTAGAATCAAGAAGCGGAAGCCCATTCAGCATCCGGGAACAGAAGTTACCAATTTTCTTCCACAGTCGCGCGGCTCTGCCTTCCCCAGTCTGCATCGACACCTCCTCACTCTTCTGGCTCCACAGATCGTCTCCGTTCTCTTCTGGCATCCCCATTTCTTTTGTTGCAAAGAGGACTCACCCACGGTTCTAACGGCACTGACGGCATCAAATTTGGAGTTCGGGAGCGGTCAGGACAGTTTCTGCATCCTACTGTTGGTGACCTACCCCTGCTAGTCCGAGAAACAGAGGCCCTGTTCAAGCTCCTGCCCCATCCAGCAGCCACTCCAGAAGAAATTACAAACATCCTGAGGCATTCCCCTTCCTGTTACTAAGGTTTCGTCGCCAGTCTCGCCATCAGCACAATTCCTGAGCAAGATCTACAATAGCAACACTGACCCTCTGTCCTGGTTCGCTGACAGCAGGCAGATTTGGCATCCACCCTTGTTCCTCGTTCTTTGCTTTGGTTTCCCCACCCCGCTTGGCCGGCTGAAGGCCCCTCCCTGCGTGGAGGTAGTATTGATGTAATATCATTAACCCCCACCCCAAGTTCCCCCTCCTGCGAGAGGTGTAGTGATGTAATTTGTTTGGGGCAGGTCAAGCGACACCGCCGCGGCGTGTGAGGATCCACTCACCTCCCCGCTCGCCCTCGTCTCCGACCGGGACCGGTTTCTTCAAACCGGTCGAGTAAGTGCTCAAACCTTCACTCTAATTAGTGCCTGTCTTTCAATATTAGTTCTTAATTCCGCTGATTATGCGAGTGAGAGCCCGATCCTCAAGCCCCATAAACTTGAGTGATGACCGTGGGAATATTGTAACCGGTGCCGTTGGCACTTTGTCGGCCCCCTTGACTTGGGCATCCCCACCCATTGGGAATCAATTCTTGGCCTTGCTGGCCTTCTACCAGCAAGGGCCCAACCCCACATCCTCCCCTTGGCATTGCCAAGTCACCCCGGGCTTGGGTGAGTGACGATAGAGCGGTGGCCCAACTAGGCCCATTTTGAATGTGAATGTGCTTGCTTACATTAGGTCCGAAGTTGTGTCACATCAAGTGGTATCAGAGCCAAGTTATTGACTTGTCTCTACAAGTCAAGTCCTAGGTCATGCTTGCATTGGAGTCATCATCAATCCGACCCTTGCATTGATCCCCCGATCATCATGGCCCCTCTCCCAATCATATCCCATGCATGCTTACCTAATGGAGAGCCCGTAGAAATTGATTTCATTGACCTAGAATCTGAAAATTGGGTGTCCCCCGATATCATTACCTCTCTTTGTAGGACCGGACAAATTGTGCACAATGGAGACCAAGTCTTTATTGAATTCTATAAATGGTTCGGGGAGACTAAGTATTTGGATGGAGCTTGGTGTCAAAAGGGAACATTGGCGGGTCCATGTATAATCCTAGGAAAGAAATGGTTAGATGAAAGGAATGCCGACATCGACCCAACACGTCGGACTTTCCTAGTGCATCCGCCACACCTTTCGGGAACCTTTAAATTCAACAACCTTATATTCTCCCACCCGCGGGAATCCCGCCCTTGTTCACCACCCCGGGTGCACCATACTCCAGCCATCATCACCCCACCATCAAAGAACCTTCCCGCTCCATTAGCTTTGGAAGAAGTAGTCCACACCACAACCATAGGTCCCCATACCCAATTGGGCCCCATGACCAACTCTCCACCTAGGCCCATGGTAACCCTCACTACTACCTCTCCATCAACCCCAAAAGGGGACACTCCTCCCAAAACCAATCAACCCAAACCCCTTCAACCCACCCATCTTCCTCTCCCTACCCAATCCTATCCCAACCTAATCCTCCAATACTTCCACTCCCAAACCCCACACTACCAATCCCAAACCAAGTTTCCCTTTACCCTCCACCCCGGGAGCACCACACACCAACCCTCATCATCCCAAAAGACCCTCTCACCTCCTTGGTAGAAGAACTCATACCCAATTCAATAGTTGAGGACACTCCAAACCCACTCCCCACCTTGGAGGAAACCCAAGTCCAAGTTGAGAAAGAAACATCACACGATGGTCCTCACCTTACATCACCCTCTCTAGTTGGGACCAAGCTCATCTTAGGAGAACCCATTGTTAGTTGGCTAAAGGAGAGCCCAATTAGAGAGATCCGGGCCCATGTTTTCCCTCCCATAGAATAAGACCTTCCCTTAGTGCCCTTCTTCTCCTATCACACCACAATCCAAGCATCCTATCAAGTGGAGACCTTAGAGGACCTTCTCAAGAGCATAGCATGGCAATTAGAGATGACTAGCATGAACCTAGGAGCCTTAGCCTCCTACACCTATGCATAGGGTCTATCACCTCGGTTTGCACCATTGGTTGCTACACTAGCGACCTCCTTCTATTCCTACCTACACCTGATGAGCCCAACCTTCTCCTCGATTTAGAGCTTCTTATCTCGGGTAGAAAGTCAAGCCCTCCACTCATGGTTGACCCACTTGCCAAGAACATTGGCCCAACTATCATGGAGAAGGATGACTTAGCACCTTTTGAGGATCTTGAGGACATGGAGTTCCTCCCCCTAGGTAACCCATTTTGTGATCCATATGATCCATTCCAATGGGAGTCAAGGGACTCATATGACCCAACCATCTTACCAACAACCCACCCTTTCCTACCCTCACCCACCATATTGGACCAAACCCACCTCATCTATGACCCGGGTTACACCTTCGGAGCCATGACCTTGGGCCACATATCCCTAGGTAATAAGGTTGTGCCTCACCCCATGATGACCACTTTCTTAGATCCATTCGATCCTTTCCAATGGGAGTTCAAAGGTTGTCCCACACCTATACACATGGAGGTCACCTTTGGGAAACGCATGCATGTGTCTAGGCCTACCACACCACTTGGCATGAACACTATGTTGGGTCCATTCATTCATTCCACCCACATGTCAAGTAGAAAGCATGAGTGGCCCATATTCGGATGTATTGGACCACCTTCATTTATCATGGGTCTTAAGCATGTCAAAAGCATCTACGGATGTCCGGGTCCCCCTACATTCATCACCACTTTGCATGATAGGTTCACCTACGGGTGCCCCGGCCCACCTAGGCCCACCAAAGTCTACATGACAACATTGCATGATAAGTCCACATATGGTTGCCCCGGCCCTCCAAAATCCATCAAAGTCTTCTTGGCATCAAAGCATGATTGGTCTACTTTTGGTTGTCCAGGTCCACCCATCACCCCTAGAATGTCAACATTCACAAAATTACATGAAAGCCTTTGCAAGCACATAAGCAAAAAGAATGAGGCTTATAAGAGGCGGGCCGACTCTCATCGGCGTCACCAAGAATTCCATGAGGGTGACTTCGTGATGGTAAGGACGGAGAGGCTCTCCACCGGAGCCAACTCTAAACTGAGGCCACGTGGGGCTGGTCCCTTCCAGGTCTTGAGGCGCATTGGTGCAAATGTCTTTGAGTTAGATCTCCCTGAGGAGTATGGAATAAGTCCCACATTCAATGTTGCCGACCTAGTGCCATATAACGGACCCACGGTGGTACCTAGTGAGGAGATTGAGCCTACTTCTTCCCTTGAGAGAGCACCCACCCGTGAGGAGAGACCACCAGCAAAGAGAGCCCAGCGTGAATAAATTGAACAAATATTGGATGAACAAGTCACTACCACTCGGAGCAAGGTATACGAGCGCTATCTCGGCAGGTGGATGGATCGGTCTCGTCCGGAAGACTTGAGGGCAGTACCACTTCTCCACACTCCAAGGAGGGAAGGACACTTACTCGACGGAGTCGAGTTCTCCGCACCCCGGGAGTATGATGGGGACATCACCTCCCATGCCCACGTTCACAGCTCGTCTCCTCGCCCCGGTTGCATCCGGCATGGTCTAGTCATTTAATTTTGAGTCCTATGTAATTTTTATTTGAGTCATTTGATGTAATTTTCAGTTTATTTGAGTCATGTCCCTAGGTCTTGCATTTATTTTCCTAAGTATTGAGTGTCATTAGATTGTGTAATGTGCTATTGGGCCTAATTCTTCGGGCTTTGCCCATGAGCACCCCCTACCCCTTCGATTATTTGCTATTGAGTCTTTTGTCAGGGACTTATTGTAAAATGTGGGTTTCCTATATATAGGGCCTCATTTCCTTCATTTGGAGGTAATGAATCAATCAATGAAAAAAATGCCATTTGAGATTCCAAAGCTTAGTTTAGTGGAGTGATTCCAACATTTTTTGGGTGAGAAACCCTAGGGGAGAGATTCCCCACCCTTCCCTCTCTTAATCCCTCTTTTTCACTCCACTTTCTCTCTCCTCAACACCCAATTTCGAATTTTCTTCTCTCTCCTCCCTTCCCAACCACCTCAACCCCCACCTACCATCATTAAAGCCCTCCACTTCCCCATGGCCTCCATTACTCCACCCCCCTAGTCCCAAGGAGATCCCTCACCATTCCAACACCACTTTCCCCATTCCAACACAATCAACCCCTTCCCCACACAACCCCACAACTTCCAAGGCCATTTCAAATTTGAAATCCACCACTCCCTCCATGTTTTGGCCGCCCCCCCTCCCCTCCCTTCTAGTTAGGTTCGCCCCTCCCACCTCCCTCCATTCTCATTCCCTTACACCACCTTCCCTTGCCTCCAGCTGAGACCCTGCGCCCCCTGCCCTCTCCCATCTTTATCCTATCACCATTAGCATCCCCATCCCTCCCACACACTTCATCTTCCACCCCCTTCACCCCTTTCACACATACACTTCCTCCATCTTCTTCTTTAGGTCATTTTGGTGGCTTCTACAAGGCCTGCAGGTTGCTGTCCAAATGTTGCAGAGGTACCAGTAGCTTGCAGAAGCCATCACGGTCAACTCCCTGCGATTCTGAAGGCATAAGAGGTATCCACGGAAGCGTCTGCCAGTCCTCTTCGTCACGAAAGTGGTTTCGTCCTCATCGGAGCTCGGTGCTGTCCGGGACCTCCATTCTCCCACAGCTGCGCGGTTCTGCCTCGGCTGAGGACCTGAGCCGGCTTAGAAGCTCTGCCACGACCAGCCCCGAAGGAATCAGTCTTCAAGTCCTTCTTCAAAGTTCTTCATTGGCCTGTCTACTTTTAGAATCAAGAAGTGGAAGCCCATTCAGCATCCGGAAACAGAAGTTACCAATTTTCTTCCATGGTCGCGCGGCTCTGCCTTCCCCAGTCTGCATTGACACCTCCTCACTCTTCTGGCTCCACAGATCGTCTCCATTCTCTTCTGACGTCCCCGTTTCTTTTGCTGCAAAGAGGACTCACCCACGGTTCTAACGGCGTTGACATCATCAAATTTGGAGTTTGGGAGTGGTCAGGAAAGCCTCTGCATCCTACTGTTGGTGACCTGCCCCTGCTAGTCTGAGAAACAGAGGCCCTGTTCAAGCTCCTGCCCCATCCAACAGCCACTCTAGAAGAAATTACAAAAATTCTGAGGCATTCCCCTTCCTGTCACTAAGATTTCGCCGCCAGTCTCGCCATCAGCACAATTCCTGAGCAAGATCTACAACAGCAACACCGACCCTCTATCCTGGTTCACTGACAGCAGGCAGATTTAGCGTCCACCCTTGTTCCTCGTTCTTTGCTTTGGTTTCCCCACCCCGCTTGGCCGGCTGAAGGCCCCTCCCTGCATGGAGGTAGTATTGATGTAATATCACTAACCCCCACCCCAAGTTCCCCCTCCTGCGAGAGGTGTAGTGGTGTAATTTGTTTGGGGCAGGTCAAGCGACACCGCCGCGGCGTGTGGGGATCCACTCGCCTCCCCGCTCGCCCTCGTCTCCGACCGGGACCGGTTTCTTCAAACCGGTCGAGTAAGTGCTCAAACCTTCACTCTAATTAGTCCTTGTCTTTCAATATTAGTTCTTAATTCCACTGGTTATGCGAGTGAGAGCCCGATCCTCAAGCCCCATAAACTTGAGTGATGACCGTGGGAATATTGTAACCGGTGCCGTTGGCACTTTGTCGGCCCCCTTGACTTGGGCATCCCCACCCATTGGGAATCAATTCTTGGCCTTGCTGGCCCTCTACCAGCAAGGGCCCAACCTCACATCCTCCCCTTGGCATTGCCAAGTCACCCCGGGCTTGGGTGAGTGACGATAGAGCGGTGGCCCAACTAGGCCCATTTTGAATGTGAATGTGCTTGCTTGCATTAGGTCTGAAGTTGTGTCACATCAGCCCGAGTCAGCAGTCCCTGCCATAGTGGCTATAGAGACTGGACTTCTGCCTCCTCTGACTATGACAGCTCCCTCCCTGTTACCAGAAAGAGCAGCTGAAGATGAAGCCCCAATTCAAGAGACTCATGAAGAGGCAGCTCCATCCTTCATCGATTCTCCCCCTGTGGATGTTCAAGCTATAGCTTCCGATATAGCGATAGGGGAGGAATCTTCAGCTCAGCAGGAGAGCACAGAGAGGGACTGGCCAGCCCTTACAGTAGATCTGCCGTCTTCGTTCTCTCAGCCGGACGTTGCATTGTGGGAAGATATCGATGGCGAGGTGACCTTTGAAGTCGTCCCCTCTGCCTCCTTTGGCTTCGCTTCCTCTGACAGCTTTGTCTGGCAACATCTGGACATGCTACGTCAGTTGGTAGAATCCCAGCCTGGCTTGACATATCTGCAACTGAAGGAAATCGCCAATCGCTTCACCGCTGACCTGCAAGCCATGGGCTGCCCTTTGAACATATGGGCTCAGCGGGTGTTGCTTCTACTGAAATTCGTGCATCGGAGAGACTTCCTAGCACGGACTATGGTTGATAAGCTAACGGCGTTGAAGTTGTAGAGGTCAGAATATAAGTCTGAGCTGGGGAAGCTGACGCTTATGCTTGATGGACGCCGAGCCGAGCTGCAAGGTGCTATTCAGCGGGAGGAAGCTGTGCGGGACCAGATAGCTATCCTGGAGGCGGAGCTCTCTGGACTCCGAGCCGAGCTGCAGCAATTATCCTCTATCCGGCCGCAGTCCGTAGAGGAGGTAGCCTCGCTGGAGGGACGAGTGATGTCTCTCCAGGACATGTCTATTGGGCTTCAGGAGGAGGAGGCGCGCCTTCATGAGCTAGGGGCCGCTCCCTATGTGGGTCTTCTGGCCTTCGAAGATACATTCCGGCGGCCATGAATTGTCTATCCCTTCCTTTTCTTTTTGTTCTCTTTTGTGATATGATGTCCCCTTGGGGCCCTTTATGTACTCCCTTTTTAATGGAAAGGAATCTCTTGGCTTCATGCGTATCCATCTTATTCTGCATGTGGCTTTATCACTTTGGGAGGTGGGGTAGCGGTTTTAACAATCCCTCATGCGAATGGCTCGTACCTTGGCAGGAGAGCGTCCACTCCTTCAGAGAAAGGATGGGGAACTCGCTCCACCGCGTGACGGCATCCGAGGAGGTGCTTGAACCGAATTTTGTTGGTGCAGCAAACGTCCTATTGGCCATGTGTGCCGTAAGGGAGACGATTTGCCGGAATGCAAATGAGGGGGTCTCATCAGAGTAGACGTATGGTCTGGGCTGGGTAGAGACTATTACAGGTGGGATATTGAAAAGGATATGTGGTTCTCATCAGAACGGACATAAAGTACAAACTGGACAGATTGTATCATTGGCCGGGCGATGTACCGATCAGCCAACGGTTGACTTCATCATCGATATTGAGCTTATATCGATGCAAGGGGGATTTTAGAATAGACGTAAGGTCTAAACTGGGTGGGGTTTCATCATTGATCGGGCAAGGTGCCGGTCGATCAATAGCGGGTTTCATCATCGATATTGGGTTTATATCGATGCAAAGGGATTTCATGAGTTTCATCAGAATAGACGTAAGGTCTAAACTGGATAGGGTATTATCATTGATCGGGCAAGGTGCCAATCGATCAACAGTTGGTTTCATCATCGATATTGGGTTTATATCGATGCAAAGAAAGTGTTATAAGTTTCATCAGAATAGACGTGAGGTCTAAACTGGATAGGGTTTCATCATTGATCGGGCAAGGTGCCAATCGATCAACAGTTGGTTTCATCATCGATATTGGGTTTATATCGACGCAAAGGGGTTTCATGAGTTTCATCAGAATAGACGTAAGGTCTAAACTGGATAGGGTTTCATCATTGATCGGGCAAGGTGCCGGTCGATCAACGGTGGGACGTACGTGAAGGTGTAGGTCTCGTCAGGACAGACGTAAGGCCTATTCCAACAGGTTTTATCGCAGGTGGGGCTTGCCAAGAAATGCGTAGGTTTCATCAGGATAGGCATAGGGTCTCTCCTAGTAGGGTTTTATCGTTGACCGGGGAAGGAGCCGATCGATCAAGGGAAGGTTTAAGAGTTTCATCAGGATAGACATAAGGTCTGAGCTGGTAAGGCTTTATCAGAATGGTGATGGGTTTCATTGTCGATGGGACGTTTGAAAGAGGGTATGTAGATTTCATCGGGGTGAACGTAAGGTCTACCCCGGAAGGGTTTTAACATCGGTGGGGAATGGAGCCAGCTGACCGACGGAAGGTTTCATCAGTGAAGGGGAGGTAAAGGCAGCGTGCCGGTTGGCATGGAACTTTGAATTACCACATTACTGACCCAAGCGCCCTTTCGGGTTTTCACCGGAGCCATCCCCCTCTTGCTTTTGTCCACGCGCCCTTTCGGGTTTTCACGTGGCGGGGTACCCGATTTTGCCTACAGTGCCCTTTCGGGTTTTCATTACAGCTGAGTTTTAGCCATTTTTGCCCTTGTTCAGAGTGTCCGAACAAGTCTGGCGGGGTATCTCTATTTTTAACCCCATCCTTTTTATTTATATATATATATATATATTAATTGGGACTTTAGCACGGATCAGGCGATGTGCTGCTTCATCAGTGGCCGCTCTTATCATCGGTATTGGGTATATACCGATGCAAGGATTTCATAGGTTTCATCAGGATAGACGTAAGGTCTAAACTGGGTGGGTTTCATCATTGATCGGGCAGTGTGCCGGTCAATCAACGGTGAACTTCACCGTGGTGGGACTTTGGACAAGGTATGAGGGTTTTATCAGGACAGACGTAGGGTCTATACTGGGTGGGCGTGATCGTTGATCGGGCAAGGTGCCGGTCGATCAACGAGAAGTTTATGGCGGGAGGTGAGGCTTCTTTAGGATCACCACATTACTGACTCAAGCGCCCTTTCGGGTTTTCACCGGAGCTAGCCCCCTCTTGCTTTTGCCCACGCGCCCTTTCGGGTTTTCACGTGGCGGGGTACCCGATTTTACCTGCAGTGCCCTTTCAGGTTTTCACCATAGCTGGGTTTTAGCCATTTTTGCCCTTGCTCAGAAAACCTAAACAAGACCGGCGGGGTATCTCTATTTTTAACCCCATCTTTTTATTATTTATTATTTTTATTCTTTTATTCTCTCTTCCCCTCTTTTTTTTTGAGAGGGTGACAAGTCGGAATGCCATTAGATCATGATAAGGGATGGCTTGGTTAGGGCGGAGTGCCGCTATATGAAGAAAGGGCGTAGCTCGGCTAGGGTGGGATGCCGCTAGACTAGGGAAAGGGTGTATCTCGGCTAGGGCTGGATGCCACTAAGCCAGGGAAAGGTAGCTTGGTTAGGGCGGAGTGCCACTAATCCAAGGAAAGGGTGTAGCTCGGCAAAGGCGGGATGCCACTAGGCCAAGGAAAGGTAGCTTGGTTAGGGCGGAGTGCCACTAGACCAAGGAAGAGGGTAGGTCGGTTAGGGCGGAGTGCCACTAAACCAAGGAGAGGTAGCTTGATTAGGGCGGAGTACCACTAAACCAAGGAAAGGTAGCTTGATCAGGGCGGAATGCCACTAGACCAAGGAAGGGTAGCTCGATCAGGGCGGAATGCCACTAGACCAAGGAAGGGTAGCTTAGTTAGGGCGGAATGCCACTAGACCAAGGGAAAGGTAGTTTGGTTGGGACGGAGTGCCACTAGACCAAGGGAAAGGTAGCTTGGTTAGGGCGGAGTGCCACTAGACCAAGGGAAAGGTAACTTGGTTAGGGCGGAGTGCCACTAGACCAAGGAAGAGGGTAGCTCGGTTAGGGCGGAATGCCACTAAACCAAGGAGAGGTAGCTTGATTAGGGCGGAGTGCCACTAAACCAAGGAAGGGTAGCTCGATCAGGGCGGAATGCCACTAGACCAAGGAAGGGTAGCTCGATCAGGGCGGAATGCCACTATACCAAGGAAGGGTAGCTTGGTTAGGGCGGAATACCACTAGACCAAGGGAAAGGTAGTTTGGTTGGGGCGGAGTGCCACTAGACCAAGGGAAAGGTAGCTTGGTTAGGGCGGAGTGCCACTAGACCAAGGAAAGGTAGCTTTTGCCCGATTACTCGGGGAATATTGGTTATGCAGCATGATACAGCTTGAGGTGTTTACCGTTGAGTGGCGAGAATTGAATTTCCCCTCGATGGTTAACAACTGGGTAGGCCCCTCCTTCGTAGACCCTTTGTACCACATAAGGACCTTCCCAATTAGCATTCAGCTTTCCTTTTGGGTTGGACGCCATGACTTCTTTTTTCTTGACCATGACGAGGTCACCTTTCTTGAATTCTCGTCCTCTTACGAGTTTATTGAATGCAGTGGCCATGCGGGCCTGATACATTTGGATATTCTTCTGAGCTTGGATGCGCTTCCCTTCCAATTCAGTTAGTTCTTCTAATCTTCTTTCTGTATTGGTCTGTTCGCCACGGGCTAGGTCATATTGGACTGCCACTCGGAGTGACGGGACTTCTAGCTCCAACGGAACCACTGCCTCTGAGCCGTATACTAATGAGTATGGTGAGCACCCTGTAGGTGTCTTGAAGACGGTGCGGTATGCCCACAGAGCTTCATACATTTTCTCTTCCCAGTCCTTCTTATTAGAACTGACAACCTTGGCTAGCAAGGTGCACAAAGTCTTGTTAAAAGCTTCTGCTAATCCGTTTGCCTGGGGATTGTAGGGAGTGGAGGTTCTCCACTCAATCTTATACTTCTCGGCAAGCCGATAGATTTTCTGATTTCTGAAATGACTTCCATTATCAGATATTATTCGGCTGGGGATCCCGAACCGGAAGATAATGTTCTGCTTGATGAATCTGGCGACCAGCTCACCAGTCACTTCTCTTAATGCTACAGCTTCCGCCCATCGGGAGAAGTAATCTGTAATGGCCAATATGTACTTATGTCCGGCCGAGGAGGTCGGCAGTGGCCCGACTACATCAGTTCCCCATTGTGCAAACGGCCAGCTAGGGACTGTAGGGTGCAGAGTTGTAGGTGGCCTTCTAGGCACAGTAGCATGCTCCTGACACTTCTGGCATGACTTTGCAAATTTACAGCAGTCTTCAAACATGGTGGGCCAATAGTAGCCCAGCTTCTTGATTTCTATCTTCATCTCGGGGCCAGCCTGGTGGGCGCCTGCTGTCCCAGCATGTATTTCTTTCATCGCTCGCCAAGCTTCCTCAGTAGACAGGCAACGGAGTAGAATCTTTTTGCGTGCATCCGCCATTATTCGGAATAAAGTTCCATTCCTGAATTCATAGGAATCTTTGATTCTCAGGAGTTTCATCTTTTCCTCTCTTTTCTGTGGCAGCTGTTGGTGCAGAAACTACTGTAGCAAGTGCTGTCTCCAATCAGACGCCTGTACTGCGCTGATAGTGGCAACTTCTTCTTCTTCGGGGCACCCTTCTAGCATACTGGGGACTTGCCGCCGGTTCATAACAACAATTTTCAGTGTTTCATTTGGCGGGACTGCTAGTGAGCTGGCCAGCTTTGCCAGTGCATCAGCCCGGGCATTATGTCCACGGCCCACATGTTTGAGTTCAATATGATAGAACTTTGCCATGAGGCGTACAGCTTTCTGGTGATAGGGATTTAGTTCTGGCTTCCGCACTTCGAACTCCCCTTGGACTTGCTTTATTATCAACATCGAATCCCCGAATACTTGAAGCATTTGGATACCCATGTTGAGACTGATACGTAGTCCGATTATCAGAGCTTCATATTCGGCTTCATTATTGGTACATGGCTTGTTTATAGAACAGGAAGTATGCACAACCTCCCCCTCTGGTGATTTCAGCACAATACCGGCCCCAGCCCGTATCCTGGTCTTTCCATCAGAATCTGTCTTCGTTCTGGATGCTCCATCAAAGAATAGTTGCCACATAACTGGCTAAGCCTGACAGGCCTCGAGTGTCTCATCATCGGGTAATTCGGTCCCCAACATATCATTCTCCGGCACAGGATGCTCCGCGAAGAAATCAACCACGGCCTGTCCTTTTATTGCCCTCTGGGGTATATATGTAATATCGAATTCCATCAGAATTACTGCCCATTTGCCCAACCGGCCTTTCAGTACTGGCTGAGTCAATATGTATTTGAGTGGATCTGCTGCAGATATCAATCTGATTTCATGTGACAGCATATAGTGCTGGAGCTTTTTGACAGCAAAGACTAGTGCCAAGCATGTCTTTTCTATATAGCTGTAGCTTTCTTCGGTTCTAATCAGCCTCCGACTTAGGTAGTACAGGGCCTGCTCTTTGCCTTCTTCATTTATCTGTGCCAGCATTGCTCCCAGGGAACAGTGTGTGGCTGAGATATACAATATCAAGGGTTTGCCCTTAACCGGTGCCCCCAGTACTGGAGGGGTTTTAAGATATTCTTTCAACTTTTCAAAGGTCTCCTGACATCCATCGTCCCAGAGGAACGGTACATCTTTCATCATGAGCTTGTGAAAGTGATGGCATCTTCCCGACAGGTCTGATATAAATCGTCGGACATAAGTCAAGCGCCCATGCAGAGATCTCAGCTCGTGCAGATTCCTTGGTGGAGGGAGCTCCTGGATAGCTTTAATCTTGGATGGATCAATTTCAATACCCCTATGTCGGACAATAAATCCGAGGAATTTTCCACTGGACACGCCAAAAGCGCATTTCATAGGATTCATCTTGAGTTCATATTTGCGCAACCTCTGGAATACTATCCTTAGGTCTGGCAAATGGTCTTCTCTTTTGCTGGTTTTTACCACCAGATCATCAATGTAGCACTCTACTTTTTTGAAGAGCAGGTCATCAAAGATCTTTGTCATAGCTCTTTGATAAGTAGCACCGGCGTTCTTAAGGCCAAACGGCATTCTTTTGTAGTGGAATATTCCCTTCGGAGTGCGGAATGCAGTGTGCACTCTGTCTTCTTCAGCAATCCAGATATGGTTGTATCCAGATGACCCATCCATGAATGACAGGGCTTCATGACCAGTAGTCGCATCGATCATCACTTCAGTATGGCTGGGGGAGGGACCTGGACACCTCGTACCTCCGGTTCTGGGATTTGGTATGGCTGTTCTCCTCTGAACATAATATTGTGATTAGCTGGTGGCGGGCGCCCCCATCTTTTCCCAGAACGTGTTGCATGGGCTGAGGTAGAGGCTTCAGCATGGTTGGCTTCTAGCGGGGCATTTGATGCTTCATCCTCATCATTCTCCCCGGGCAAGGAAAAGAGTACAGACAGAGGGTTGCATTGTACTGTCGTGACTTTCTTTCCCCTTTTGGACTTGGGCCGTTTCTTCTTCTTCTGGGAATTTGGCTTTGCTGGCTCCTGCCCCCAGAAGGGCTCATTTTCAGCTTTTTCTTGTTCTGCCTCTGGTTGCTCTTTAATTTTCAATTCTTCGAGCTGCTCCCAGAGTATACAGTATTTTATCAGCAGGTGTTTGGGCTTTTTCTGCTCATATTCATCGAGCTCATCGATATACTGCTGTAGACGCCTGGCTGCAGGACTTACTTCTTTATGTGTAGGTAGGGGAGTTTGTCTCCTCCGGTTGTGAGTAGGGATCCGGATGACTGGTCCGGTCTCAGTTGTATGCCATACTGGCTTTACTGGAGGCGGCTCAAGCCTTGGGGTGATACCCTGGATAGTTGCCCCACTGGTGCTGGCTGCAAGAGTCTTTTTTCTGTTCTTTATGGGCTTCGTCTGCCATCCTTCCTGATCTTTCAGTGGGGTGAGGAGGCAAGCTTCATAAGTATGCCTGGTACATTCTTCAACGGCTTCCTCAGGCAGCTGCTGATAGACTGAAATCATATTGGCGACCATCCTCCAGGGCGGAGGCTCATGCGGATGAGGTGGCTTCACCTGGTAATCACCCAACTGTAGCTCACCCTTTTTGACCATTCCTTCCATGATATCCTTGAAGACATAACAATCTTCAATTGCGTGCCCCAGCGCACGGTGAAATGGACAGAACAGCGGATCATCTTTCTTTGTTGCATCCGTAGGTCTCTTCGGTTCAGGCAATGTTACCTTGTTGAACTTGTATGCCCAGTTAAATAGTGCTGATGTCTTATCTTTGGGAAAAGAGTAAGCCTTTCTCATTTTGTCTCTCAGAGAGACCTTATCTTTTCTTTCTGTTGCACCCTTAGGCGGGGGAGCTTCATCTGCCTCCTTTTTCCCTTTCTGTTGCTCGAAGGTTCTAAAATCGACGGCGTTAGCCTCAGTATGTGATGGCCGTCGATCATTGGTTTTATCCTTCGGCATAGTGGGAGCATTGGCGGTCGGACGCTTGGACAAGAATGTCTCGACTTCCGCCACTACATTGTTCAACCGGTCAAATGTTCTGACATCTGCACCGATCATCTTTTCTAGCACCTCTCTCTTGAGGCTCTGTTTACATATCTGCACTGCATCTTCCTGATGAGGAGGTCTTCGGCATCTCATGGCTAAGTTTCTCCACCTTTTGATGTAGTCCAGTGCTGTTTCATCTTGCCTTTGCTTGGTTGCATATAGCTCCGCTATTGTAATTTCTCTTTCCGTGACATGAAATCTGTCGCGGAACTTTCTTTGCATATCAGGCCAATCAACCACTGATCCAGCGATCAGGCTTGAATACCATTCAAAGGCTATCCCAGTGAGGGACGAGCCAAAGAACTTAAGCAGATAGGCTTCATCAGCTGCCAGGTCGCCCATAATTGTGGTATAGTAAGCAATGTGCTCCCTGGGAGAGCCCTGGCCGTTGAATTTCTCAAATTTTGGCGGCTTACTGACGCCTGGGGGTAGTCTTTTAGCGGCATACTGGGGAGGATACAGTACTTTGTACACATCATAGGTACTTACACCATCACCGGTCTTCTCAGACAGCTTCATCTCCATAATTCTTTCAATCATTAGCTTGTGGGCTAGGGTTGGATCTATCTCTTCTGGGAAGAAGTGAGCTTGTTGCTGGCTGTAGGGAGTCATTATCACAGTCGCACGCAAGGTGGGTGCGGCGGGCTGCATTTAAGATGCAGAGGGCAGAGCCGCTGCTTGCTGCAGAACAGGCTGGCTTGGAGCTTTGCCCTTATCGGCTGGAAGAGGATTAGTTGGGACAGCCATTTCTGCTGAGCTGGAAGTTTGCCCCACAGGTTCGACTTGCTTGGAGATCGGTGTGGCTTCATGCCTCTCATTTAGCTGTCTTCTGAGAGCACTGATCTTCTGTTGATATCTTCTAAACATCATCTGAATCATGGGATCCAGAGTCGATGGGATCTGTATATCTTCTGAAGTCCCTTCAGCATCATCAACGAAGAGATTGTCTTCTTCTCCTGTTGTCACCACATTGACTGTCATGGTGGTGATCTTGCGGGTTTCATCATCATTCCTCATCTTATCTTTTGCACCCTGACTTCTTCTTGTGACGGGGCCTGGTCTGGTAGCCAGCCTGAGCAGTTCATCTGGCTGAGTTGGTAGCATATCCTGCCCCCTGGCGATTCCAGCCATGTTACAGGCGAAGATTTGCATTCTTCCCTTCTGCCTGCAAACTTTCCTTTTTGCCTGGTCAGGGTATTTGAGTCGGTCGAAGACCGATACTCTTTCTTCAGCTTCTTCCCTATACAGGTCTTCTTTGTCATATCCGGCCTTGCGGCCTTCTTCATAATCATTTGAATCGGAGGAGGAGACTCCGAGCATCACCTCTTGAAGGGCTTCTCCTTCTTCTTCATCCACGGTGCCCAGAGCACGGGATAATCTTTGCTGACCGAGGGCAGAGTTCCCCAGGTAGTGGAAGTAGTCTTGGACCACTTGTTTCATCTCCTCTGGATTGTGCCTTCGCCGCTCTGGTCGGAGTATCAATCTTTCCTGGCTTTTCTGCTGATGAGCCAGTCTTGTCATCTGAGCATTCAAATGCTCGGCTTTGGAATATCTGAATATGTCAGCCTGTCTGGCACAGGCTCTTGGTCTCCTTGGAATGGCAACCGTGACTGGTTCGCTCATTCGCGTATCGCCCTCTTGGCAGCAGTTGGCAGTGTCAGCATAGTTCCTCCTTTCCCATCTTTCGCCTTAGGCCCTGGGATGGGTAACAGTAAGGTCTTCCTTTTTCTCATATCTTCTGCCCCTCATCACGGGGCGAGTAGTAATCAGATTCCTTCCTTCATCACTTTTTTCATCTCTCCTCTCCCGAGCCTTGGGGTAAGCAGCAACAGCATCTCTTCTGTAGTTTCTTTCTTCTCTTCGGCTTCCTGCCCTGAAGCGGGCAACAGCATCCTCGGTAGCTTTCTCGTCATATCGAGCTGGGGCCCAGCTCTGAATCTTCTTCGGTCGCCTGACCTGTTTATATCTTGCTGGCTTGGGCGCCAGCGGCTTCCTCTCATCGGCTTCCCAGTTGGCCCTCCTAGCGGCCAGAATGCGGAACCTGTTGTCGGTCTGGATAGTCGGGACAATCTTGTCCGGCCGGACTTCTCTGGGGTGACCGTTGAGGTTCACCCTAACATCTCCCATCATCATTGTCTTCCCAGAATTGGAAAGACGACGCTCAGCAGCAGCATACCGGCTTCTCCGGCTATTTCTCTTTCCCCTCTGGGCGGCAGCGGGGACCGTGTCCCTCCTTTGAACTTGGTGAACATAGCAGGCGACGACCGTCGAGGTCATCTTCTCCGGTAAGCCAGACTTCTCGCCAGCAGTCTTCATCGGGGCACTTGCAGCAGTGCCTTGCTCATTGTTGTTGACCTGCAGAAGGTCGATGAAGACGAGGCCCAGACAGTTGGGCACCCTGACAGCAGGGGGCATTGATCCGAACGAAAGAGGTACCGCCAGGTAGCCCTCTCGCACATGCATATCGATCGGTTGTTGGCCGAAGCGTACGGACATGAGTCCCGTAGTCATCGTAGCTTCCTGAAAATAGAGAAAGCGCACAGGATCAGAAATTTGAGGGGGGCCCGCTGGGCCTCCTATTTTGGCGTAGAGATGAAGGGAGACTCTGTCCCACCGGGCGTGCCAGACTTGTGGAACGCGGATTTTTCATCTTTTCTTTCGTCCTCATCTTTCTTTGTATTTCTCATTTCGCTTCATGTTATTTTATTTATTGGCGTGCCAGTCACATGTGTGACGATTTCATTGTGCGCTTGACCTGACTTGGTCAGTCGAGTCGGGACCGGAAGTCCGTCATACCATAAAGGCCATGACGTTAATTACGCCCTTCCTAAGAAGGACAACCCTTGATTAAACGCCAAAAAAGGAGGCCTCATAAGGCAAACAGATATTCATGTACATAACTTTGAACTTCATACCAGGCCCGGAAGGTAGGTAAGAGGATAACATCGACCACAGAAACAAACTATATCGCTAAATCGGCGGTTCGATACAATCAGACTCAGGGGAAAGGTGAAACAGAGGATATCAATCGCGGACAGGATGAGCCACGATCATGACGGAGGTTTAAAGCATCGGTTAACATTTCGGCGGCACTTCCCCATGGTCTGGATCATGCCCAGAGGGGAAATAGGCTATCACCCACGGAGTGCCGGGGTGAAAGCCGAAAGAAAGAGAGAGGTCGGGCCTCTCCACGTTACACATGTATGCCCTAAGCCAATGTTTGATTCTTCCCTCACAGGAGCTGGTGGCACTCATGCATTGGCATGGCTCACCGGAGCTAAGAGGGAGGCGCGTCGTTGTGACTTCGACACGAATCGATGGAACATAAGGGAGTCTACCTCCCTTTAACTTTATCCTCGGGACACATCTGGTGATCCACGAATATCTCCGTGTAGGTTAGCTCTGGGCATTTGGGCTCACAGGATGGCAACTTAAGCTCTCGGCATGACCACAGATGGGAGGCTAAGGCTCCCGGCGTGAGTGGCAAGAAGGTGGAGGTTCCCGGTGTGGCCGAAGGGAAGAGTCCAGGAAGCTCCCGGCGCCGACTTCCCGGCGCGCTGAAGATTCTCCAAGGGGGTTCTCGGCGTAGGCTAAAAAGGGGGGAGAGGAGCTCTCGGCGTGAGGGTTCCCGGCGCGCTCAAGGCCACGCCGGGAGCTGGTGGGGCCGAGAGGCAGGTGCCGAGAAGGTGGGTGTTTGGGCGCCGTGAGGAGTTCAGGCTTTTACGGTACCCTGTTTTTAGGATTTTGAGAGTTTTCTGGGAATTATATAAAGTGGATTGGCTCTGGGGACTAGAGATGGGGTTTAACTGGCTTTAGTTGTATATGCTTCAAAGGACGCTGAGAGCTGAGAGGGATTGGAGGAGAAGAGCCTCACACAGAGGTCCTTTTCACCATTACCATGCGGAGTCCAGAGGACGGCTTCAGTATTATCTTTCATCGGCCTGGGAGGATTTCAGCAGCACCTCCCCCATACCTAGCGTATGCCAGGGAGCGATAGACGATCACCCACGGAGTGCCAGGATGAAAGCCAGAATAAGGGGAGTGTGGGACCCCTAGCCCGTGTATGTGATCACAGCACCAACTTAATATCCCTTTGAGGCCATTGAAACTTATGTAGTGGCAGAGTTTCTCTGGCTCGTGAGGTTATGTAGGGGAGTTATCCCCAATGATGTTTATCCCTTAGGTACATATGATGATCTGGGGTATCCTTCGACAGGATACAAGGCTTGGTTGATCGGGCTTCAAAGGGCATCTGTGTGGTTCCTTGGCCTGTAGCAGGAAGGCTTTCATCCGGGGTTCAAGGAATGGAGGATTCACAGCGTAAAGAAAGGATGGCAGGAAGCGTAGTTCCCGGCGTAGGTTTCATTGGCCAAAAGGGGGGAGCTCTCGGCGCAGGGGTTCTCGGCGCGGTAATGACCGCGCCGGGAACCCGGCGCCGGGAGGCCCCCGGGCCGGGAAGGCTGTATCGCAAGAGGCTTTGTCTGGCTTGCTGAAGGGGCTAAAGCAAGGGGGTCTCTCGGCGGAGTAGTTCTCGGCGGGGAAATGACCGCGCCGGGAAGGGGCTAAAGGGTTTATGGCTTAATTGCGATACTCTGCTCAGGAGATTTTTGGGATTTCTGGCTCGGATTGAGGCAAGATCTGGGCTGCAGGAGGGGATTACATGGGGGTTAGCATCAGTCGAAGGGTAGATCATCCATTATTGAATCCTCGTGGGACGTATGGCATTTCCTCTACTCACCTACTGCTCAGACGGTCAAGAGATTGATGTCTCTGACCCTGAACGAGATGGGAGCTCGACAGACATCTATAATATCCGGGAAAACCATGGTCCGAGGGGAAGGAAGAGGGGGGGACAGAGCCCAATAACCCATTGAACGAGGGTTGAGGTCCCGTCTTCATCCTTCACCAGAGAACAGGCTAGGGAGGGGGCGGTCAAAACATGAATCGGAAAGCTGTAGCATCTGGGCAAACCGGTATTCAGAAGAACAACCGATGTAAGAAGGGGAGAAAGACAGCAGACATTCCAATCAATCGAATGCTCAAACGAGCCATGTTGATCCTTCATTTCATTGCATCATCCCAAACCTATACAGATCGTAGAAGGTAAATGAAAGACAGAGATATGGAAATCGAGACTGGGATCCTCCGGCTACATTGATACATCGACAAAGCCTCGCCAGATTACATCAGAAAAAGAAAGAGGAAAGCATGGGGGAGGGCGGAGCATTGACTCCTCTCCCTCCCCGGCTACCCACCTGAATCTCCCTTTCTTCTTCTTCTCGCAGCTTCTTCTTTCTTTCCCTCTCGGTCTCTCTTATGGCTTTTTTTTTATCTGGCTCTCGTTTCTACTGTTCCTCCTCCTTCTCCTTTTTTTTTCTCTCGCCGTCCTCCTTCTTCTCTTCGAAGGGAAGGGGCTTTATAGCCGTCCCTTTTTTGCCTTCTCGGCAGGCACCTCACGGCGCGCCTCAGCTGAGGGCTTCCCGGCGCGCAGGCTCCAGCCTCTTGGTGCAGCCATTGGGCTTTGACAAGGTGGCTCCCGGCGCCACTATTACAGGCCCATTTAGGTCTCTTTGACCAGGCCTTTCATAGGCCCCTCACGTACATCAGTACCCAAGAGGGTCCCCTGTTGGTAATATATTTTGTATTGAGATCATTAGTAGGGTTTTTCATCAGTCCGCAGACAGGGGTTTCATCAGTATTGCCATCTGAATGATGACAAAACCGGGCATCATTTTATCGATATCGGCACCTGAATGGTGACGAGATCGGACATCAGCTTTAGTCTGGGAAGACTTCAGCCGGGTGTATAATCTGTGGCGACGATTCTTCTTGTGTTCTGACTTTGCAAAAGCCTTTACAATCTTCATCTGCCGGTACTGGCTTCATCTTTATCTTACATCACATCTGTTAATAAGCCGACATCTGACTTACCATGACATGTCATCTGTGGATTCTTGGATGAGGCAGTAACACAGTTCCTATTAAAGTGTGCTAGGAAGTCTCATTAGTCAAGCGACTACTGCTTTGTTAGTGCTGCCATCTGAGTGACACCGGCACCGGACATCAGCTCGGCCGACAAAGGCTTCAGCCGGGTAAATGGTTGACGAGCTTCATCATTGGTCTTTCACTGTGGGTATGATCTGCTTCCACCCTTGTTCATTTTCAAGGTGTCAACACATCTCCCCTTGACCCGAGCGTAAGGGAGATAAGGGAACACGCCCACATGGAGTGGCGGAACCCGACAACTGGAGGTGGGCACCCGAGGGCGGCAACACCTTGATAAAACCTCGAAAAACACGGGGAAAACAACGAGCTGAAGACCTCTAAGACTGGACAGGGTGGACTGGGGGTCAGTCAAGGCGCACTGGCCGAGGACAAGTACTGGGCGCTTGAGGGGTGTACCGGGCTAGGGAGAGGCCAGGTGCGCCGCTGGGGCACCAAGGGGAGGTGTACCGCTGGGGGGCTACTATGGGTGTGCCGGCCAAGGTGCCGGAAGGGTGTGCCGCTGCGGGAAAGTGCAGGTGCACCGGACAGGGCTCCAAAAGAGGGTTGGCCTGCTAGCGGGGAGGGGTGCTAGACCGATCAAACCCACAGGGACTTCCGGCAAAAGGTAAAAAGGTTCAAAGGGGCAGGCACAGATGAAGGTACTGGTACTGGGCTTCACAGGAGAAGGTTCATGACCTCAAACCATTCAAGATGGTGCCACATCCGGAGGAAACCGTCGGCATGAGGGATGAACGCAAACACCGGAAAGCGAAGGGAAAAATGACCAAACGCACTGTGGCCCAAAATAATGAGACAAAGAGAAAACCCACTAGGGGGGGGGGGGGAAATCTTCATTCATGGGAAATAAAGGGCCGTAGCCACCCGTATACATTACAAAATATGCCCGAGCTAAGGCTATAGGCAAGGAAGAAAACTAAAGAACGCAAGAACGGAGAGGGGGGAAAACAAAGAACAAAAGAGGAGGAGATGTTGGGGATCGAAGCAGGGACGATCGTCCACTGTTCTTTCCCCCACCTTCCCCTACTACATCGAGCTCTCTCTCTCTCTTACTCTCTTCTCGTTGCCTAGTGGCTGTCGAAAGATGCCACGCCGGAGCCCTCTCCCTCTTCTTCTCTCTTCTTCTTCTTCTCTCTTCTTCTTCTTCTGGTATGCAACCCCCTCTATTCGTCTCTGCCTTTGGGTCACTTCTCTGTCTATCCCCCCTCTCTTCGCCGGAATGGGAGTGCTTTTATACTCCCAGCAGCAAGAGCCCTCGAGCACGGCAGTCGGGAGCGGGAAGCGACTGGTGATGATGGGGTTTGACTTCCCCCGTCCTGGCTGTCAGGGGGGGTAGCCTGCGTGGCCCAACCGTTGGTTGACACCTCGGACAGCTCACTGCGTGCCAAGGATATGTAGGGCATGGGCTTCACGTCGTTCGGCCGTTGAAATGCCTTAACGCTGTGCCGCTGGCGGGCTCAAGAAGTGTGCCGCTGGGAGGGCCAAAGGCCGTGCCGCTGAAGGGCTGCCCAAGTGTGCCGTTGAAGGGGCAAACAGCGTGCCGCTGGAAGCCCAAGGAGGTGTGCCGCTGAGGGCCAAAGGGGGCATGCCGCTGAAGCCCCGAATGGGTGTGCCGCTGAAGGCCTGAAATAGTGTGCTGTTGAAGGCCTGAAATAGCATGCCGCTGAAGGTCTAAAATAGCGTGCCGTTGAAGGCCTGAAATAGTGTGCCCTTGAAGGCTTGCAGGGTGTGCCGTTGAAAGGGCACAAGGGCGTGCCGCTGAAGGCCCAGGGGTGTACCGCTGAAGGGCCAAGGGCTGTGCCGTTGGGGGGGCTGAAGAAACGTGCCGTTGAAGGGCACGAGATAGTGTGCCGTGGAAGGCTAAAGAGGGTGTGCCGCTGGGGCACTTGAAGGTGTTTGGACAGCACCGAGTGAAGAAGAAAATAAACTGTGCCGGGTGGAAGGCTGCCAGCCTTACCGGGTGAAGAGGGAAAAGTTCTGTACCGGGTTAAGGGCTTGGCAGCCTCACCGGTTCGCATGGATACAAGGGTGCACCGTTTCAAGGGGCTGGGCAGTGTGCCGGATAGAGCCATGATGGAGTGCACCGGGTCAGACTTGGCAGGAGTGCACCGGTTGAGGGGCCATGGGTGCACCGGTTGGAAGAGCATCCAGGTGCACCGGTTGCCCACAGTCGGCCATGTCCAAGTGGACAAGAGCCAACAGCTGTTCTGGTGATTGTGATGCCCTAGACAAAAATTTAGAAACGCCTCCGAGTCGTAAGCTTTTAATCTGCAAGCAGAGAGATTGTAGAGGTGTTCGCAACGGCTCTGGCAGTTGGTACTCCGCAAAAGAATCATAGACACATCTCCGGTACAGATGAAAACGCGCTCCAGGCTGAACTCGGCCAGCTCTCCCTCTCCTCTGCCGAGCTGAAGCTTTGGATATCCATGATGGAACCAAACAAGGCGTGTTGTTCAATGCGTCATAGGATGCTTCTTTTGCCTTCCCGTAGTCAACGACAAAAACAACATCATTGATTGTAATGCTTGTCTCGGCCATATTTGTTGCAAGAACTATTTTTTTCTCATACCATTTTTTTGGTTTATCAAATATTAACCTCTGCTCTGAGCTAGCCATTGATTCATAGCAAGCAAGTAACGAGACCTTAGTAGGATCTCCAAGAAAAGGATGAGCATGGAGTTGATCTTTCAGAGCATTTATGTCACCCCAACCCATCATAAAATCCAAAATAGCATCAGGTCTTTCTTTACGGCAAATATGACAGAGAACATTCTCAATCTATTAAAATCGATAGAATCTGGGCTCCAACATGATAATGACTCACGAGTTCTCAAGCTGTACTCCCTAAAGTCTGCAGCTTCTAGAGCATCCACAACAGCAGAAGCAATTTGGCCTTTCTTTTTCCTGAGAGCTTGGCAAATTATCCCCCATTTGTTCGCTCCCAAGAAAGGTATTCTCCCAGCAAAATATTGATTTCTCTGTGCAAACCAATTGGGGGAGACACCTCTCTCTATGGTCGCTTATCATTCGAATCCGATCTGTAGTTTGGCAATGGCTCCTTGCTGAAAACAACAACCTTTGCATGTTGGCAACTATACAAGCCCATTCTAGAAGCCAATGCCGCAAGTTGCTCATAATCACGTCTATCCATGCTCTCCCTTGAACAAATGTGTAAGAAGGGGCAAGGGCGGCGCAGGAGGAAGAGGTGGCAGCTGTGGAGGTGGGTTATCCGGTGCAGTGTATACCTCTGGCACAGTGGTGTGCCGGTGGAGGGGCCATTCAGGTGTACCGTTGGAGGAGGCAGCGGGTGTGCCGGGCACGGACGCACGCGGGTGTGCCGGCCAAAGGTCACTTGGGGTGTGCCGGCCAGAGTGAGCAAAGGAAGGGCCAGCAGTCGGATGCAGGAACAAGTGAGAAAATATAATTGTAGGCGGCTTCAACACCACCACTTCCTGTAGCAGATAACCTCCCATTCAAAAGATGGTAATCCTTTTGTTTGCTAGGAATAGAACAAGAACTTTCCCCAGCTTCTTGCACAATGCCACTCTGATGAATATCAATTTGGCGAATCCACTCCTCTATTCGTTTCATACTGAAGTTTTCACTAATCAAATCATGCCATTCTCAAAACGTTTCTTTCATTTGATTACTTACATGGTTTGATCCATCTATTCCAGGTTCTCTCCAGTCATTCAACGATACACTCAAATTAGGGGAAGCACAATCATCATTGAACTTATTTTCAAAGATATGATATCTGCTTTGTGTTATAAAATCTTCCTCACTCTTTGATATTTCCTCACATTCCTTATTTGCCCCAGAAATTACACATCCATTTCCTAAATCTGCTTCAGAATGCACTCTTCCCCCAGTTGTATTTGATGGTTGTGGCATATCAAGACAAGGCGCTGCTTCCCTATATCGGGAAATTGACGTTCTAGGCCGTCAAGATAAACAGTCTGTATGGTCTGAGTGCACATGTTCTCAACAGATCTTGATCTATGAGGCATCAACCTGCAAACTGGAGAAGATCCATGTATCCCCAGACTAGGCAAAGAATAAGATTTTGAAAAGGTATGTGGAACACTTGTGTGGTTTGATGCAACACCATGATATGGAGATCCATCTTCACCATCTTGATAAAACTCATCATCAAACTGCTTTATATCTGCAATGAAGAAAGTGGAACCATTTGACAACGGCTCAGTATTTATTCCAAAGGCATTCTCTTGATTCTTATTCAGCAAGTTAGCTCCAGCATCGTCACTACCAAATCCTTCTTGCAAGCCTGAGCTGCCATATAAATTGGCCGGTCTTCCAAAACATCCATCTTCAAAGTTGTTTGATGTTAATCCCAGATCAATCTCATCATCCATGTCTACATTACAAGAAAATATTCCCTCTCTATATAGTCCACTTCCTATGGACTGGCTTTTTTTTCTGGGACTCATGCTCCAAAGAAGCTCGTTAACATCCCCAGGGCAGGAGATCTCCATATGTTCTTTGAACTTCCGCCTCTAAGCAACATCTGATTGTCTCTGCAGGTAACACAAGACAGAGACGGAGAGAGAGGTCCGATGGGTATGAGGGTGTCCCCTGCCTTCAAATAGGAACCGCCCAACATGGAAGCCTTTTAAAGAGGGAGGCGGGGAAGGGTTCCCATCAAGACTGCCACTTGCTTCCTTGCTGGATCCCGAGAAACGTTCTCTGCACACAATCTTCCTAGAACTCGTGGCAGAAGCGAGGAGGGAAGGGGGGCGGACTTGGGGGCACACCGGAGGCGAGCTGCAGATGTCACTAGTCCGGCGACGGGCGCAGCAGGGACCACATCCGTATAAGTGGCAACAGCCTGGGGAGAGGGCAGCGCTGCCACGGGAACGAGAGGGACGCCAGGAGGGGGGGGCACCCGGTACGGCGTGAGCGGGCTCATCCGGCACAGTGGATGTGTGCCGCTGGAGGTGGCCCGGTGTTGTGCCGGTGAAGGCGCTGGGGAGCGTGCCGGGACGGAGCTGCTTGCGAGTGTGCCGGTGAAGGCGCTCGCGGGTGTGCCGGTGAAGGCGCTCGTGGGAGTGTGCCGGGGCGGAGCTGGTCGCGGGTGTGCCGGTGAAGGCGCTCGTGGGTGTGCCGGGCGAAGCCCCTTAGAGGCGTGCCGGTGAAGGCGCTCACACCCGGGTGGTCCCGGCGAGGATGGCAAAGTCCTGCAGCCGGCAGGAGATGGCTTCTGACGCTTCCCAAGTGCACTCCCTATGGCAGAAAGTGCAGCACCTCTTTTCTCCTGTAGCCGCTCCAGTGATGACTGCTCCTTTGCTGCAACCATGGCTTCTCTTTTCCCCAACATTTCCTGAGCCTCTGATGCCTTGCTAACATATGCTTTCTCCTGAGCTACCAATTTCAACAAATCTTTTCTTCAATGACCTCTCAGGCCCATGAAAACGTTCTTCAAGTTCCTCCCATTTTTTTAAACTGAGAGTTATTGCTCTATGACTTTCAAGCTCAGCAAATGCCTGCTAGAGTTGTTGGATCTTAGAAGTTGTGGATTCAATAAGTGAAGCAGCAGATTGTGTATCGTCCATAGATGAGAAGCCAGGGTTTCAAAAAGAAACATCAATCTGCCCGGAGCTCAGGGGAGAAGCGGGGAGAGCGAGGGGAAGCAGGAGAAGAAGATGGGGGGAGGCAAAAAAAGGTGGACCGGTGGTATGTGTATGAGGCAAGAACCAGTGGGTGGTGACGGGGTCTTAACCGGTGGAGAAAGTGCCATCCGGTGCAGTGGAGAAAAAGGCGGACCGGGTGAGGAGCGAGAGAGAGAAAGAATAGGGGAGAAAGAGAGGGAGAAAGAGAGTGGCCCACCCCCTTTTATTTTATCAATATATATATATATATATATATTATTTACTATTGTTGTTATTATTTCTCTTCTTTTCTTTTTCTTCTTTCCCCTTTTTCTTCTTCTATTTATTTTTATTTTATCTTCCTCTTCCTTTCTTCCCTTCCTTCTTTTCTCTCTCCTTCTTTTCTTTTTCTTTCTCTTTTTTTTTATTGGTGTCCACAAATGCCCCCCACCCGCGGGTGGCGCAGGTGAAGGATGAACCGGGCGGTGCCCGCGGGTGTACTGGTCTCTTTTTCTCTTCGTCGGTGCCGCCTGGGTGTCGGGAGCCGACATGACTTGTTTGTCTCCTCTTTTCTTCGTAAGTGCCGACGGGGTACCGGGAGCTGACCTGGTTTGTTGGTCTCTTTGTCTCTTCGTAAGTGCCGACGGGGTGTCGGGAACTGACATGCTTTGTTGGTCTTTTTGTCTCTTCGTCAGCGCCGACAGGGTGTCGGGAGCTGACCTGGTTTGTTGTCTCTTGGTCTCTTCGTCAGTGCCGACGGGGTGTCGGGAACTGACATGCTTTGTTGGTCTTTTTGTCTCTTCGTCAGTGCCGACAGGGTGCCGGGAATTGACCTGGTTTGTTGTCTCTTGGTCTCTTCGTTAGCGTCGACAAGGTGCCGGGAGCTGACATGATATGTTGGTCTTTTCTTCTCTTCGTCAGTGCCGACAGGGTGCCGGGAGCCGACCTGGTTTGTTACCTCTTAGTCTCTTCGTCAGCGCCGACAGGGTGCCGGGGGCTGACCTGGTTTTTTGGTCTCTTTGTCTCTCCGTAAGTGCCGACAGGGTGCCGGGAGCTGACATGATATGTTGGTTTCTTTGTCTCTTCGTCAGCACCGACAGGGTGCCGGGAGCTGACCTGGTTTGTTGGTCTTTTTATCTCTTCGTCAGTGCCGACAGGGTGCCGGGGGCTGATCTGGTTTTTTGGTCTCTTTGTCTCTTCGTCAGTGCCGATAAGGTGCCGGGCGCTGACATGGTGTGTTTGTCTCTTGGTCTCTTTTTCCTTCTTTTCTTCTCTCTTTTCTTTTCTTCTCTTCTTTTCCTTCTCTTCTCTTTTTTGTTATCTTCTTTTTCTCTTCTCTCTTTTGTTGTTTTTTTCTTTCCCTCTTCTCCTCTTCTTCCCTTCTTTTTTCTCTCCTTTTTTTTTTGAAGAACTCCGGGTGGCTGCTGGCGTGGATGCCAATGATATAAGAGCTGTAGACACAGCGGCCGATAATTGAAAGTTGTTGACATGGGGAGCCAATAATTGAAAAGCTGTTGACCCGAAGGTCGATGATTAAAAGCTGTCGGCTCAGGGGCCGATAATTGAAAGCTGTTGGCAGGGGAGCCAATAATTGAAAAGCTGTCGACCCGAAGGCCGATGATTAAAAGCTGTCGGCTCAGGGGCCGATGATTGAAAAGCTGTCGACCCGAAGGCCGATGATTAGAAAGCTGTCGGCTCAGGGGCCGATGATTGAAAGCTGTCGGCTCAGGAGCCGATAAGGGAGGTCAAAACAGTCAAGGCTGGGGGCGGGCTTGAAGAGCCAAAGTTGGGGATTAACGAGCCGCGAGGGTAAGAGGTAGGCCATAGGGGCTAAGGTTGGGCTCTACGAGCCGTAGCTAGGAACGTATGCTTCGATGGCCGAAATTGAGTTTATTGCATACGCACATTCTTGTTATTTTATTATTATTTTATTATTATTTTTATGTTTTTTTTATCATTTCTGCCCTTCTTTTTCTTCTCTCCTTTTTTTTTAAGCATGCAAGCATTCATTCGCAGGCATAACATAAATATAAGTAAGGCAGCTCCCTCTATAGGGGATAGGATAGGGACGTCGCCCGTGATTCATAGATGCGGTGCGGGCCGCGAGGCACAATTGAGGGGTGGTGCACCCGTCAAGAGGATATCGCATGTCTTGCATCATCATCATCATCATCATCATCATCATCAGAGCCTTATCCCAATTAATTGGGGTCGGCTACATGAATCCTGTTCCGCCAAAGATTTCTATCAAGTACAATATTCATATTTAAACTCAAGGAACTAATATCCTTCCTAATAACATCGCACCATCTCATTTTAGGTCTTCCTCGAGCTCTTTTACTAGCATCCACTAAGATTTGGTCACATCTTTTAACCGGCGCTGAGTTAGGGCGACGAAACACATGTCCAAACCACCTGAGTCTATTTTCTCTCATTTTGCTATCAATTGGAGCTATCGCTAAGTCCTTACGGATGCGCTCATTCCTAATCTTGTCTTTCTTAGTCTTGCCACACATCCATCTCAACATCCTCATCTCTGCTACACACATTTTGTGGATGTGTTCCTTTCGTACTGCCCAACACTCTGTACCATATAACAAAGCAGGTCGCACAGCCGTTCTATAAAACCTCCCTTTGAGTTTCACAGGCATACGACGATCACAAAGGACACCTGATGCACTTCTCCATCTTAACCAGCCTGCCTTAATCCTATGCGTAACGTCATCATAAATCTCCCCATTCTCTTGTATGATAGATCCTAAATATCGAAAGCTACTACTCTTCGAAATGTTATGTCCATCAATTAGAACCATGTCTTCCTGAACCAGTCTCCCATTACTAAAATTACAGTGCATAAACTCTGACTTACTTCTACTAATTTTAAAACCTTTAGACTCCAAGGCAAGTCTCCAACGCTCTAACTTAGCATTTAGAGCATCAATACTCTCATCAATTAAAATAATATCGTCTGCAAATAGCATACACCAAGGGATATCCTCATGCAATTGTTTAGTTACTTCATCCATAACTAAGGCAAAGAGATACGGACTTAGTGCAGAACCTTGATGCAAACCTATAGAAACAGGAAATTCACTAGTCTCCCCAGCAATAGTTCAAACACTAGTAATAGCACCGCCGTACATATCTTTAATCAAATCAACATATCCTTGAGAGATTCCTTTCTTTCTTAGTGTCCACCAAATCAATTCTCTCGGTACTTGATCGTACGCCTTCTCTAAATCAATAAAAACTATATACAAATCTTTTCTCATCTCTCTATACTTCTCCATTAGCTGCCGTAGTAAGAAAATAGCTTCTGTAGTAGATCTATTTGGCATAAAACCAAACTGATTTTCCGATACAGTAGTCATACATCGGAGGCGTTTTTCAATTACTCTTTCCCAAAGTTTCATAGTATGACTCATAAGCTTAATTCCACGATAATTATTACAACTTTAAATATCTCCTTTATTTTTATAGAAAGGAACTACAACACTTTTTCTCCAAACTTCTGGCATTCTCCGTTCCTTTAAAATTTTATTAAAAAATTTAGTTAGCCACTGAATACCAATATCTCCTAGGCCTTTCCATACTTCAATAGGTAAGCCATCTAATCCTAAGGCCTTGCCCACTTTCATTTTTCTTAAAGCATCCTCCACTTCTGACATCTTAATACACCTGAAATATTGATATTTATCAAATATTGTGGACTCTTGGGTACCTTCTAGAGATAAATCTTTGACAGAATCTCCATTAAGTAACTTCTGAAAATAGCTATGCCACCTCCCTTTAATCTCAAGATCCTTAGTTAAAACCCTTTGATCTTCACCTTTAATGCACCGAACATGATCTAAATCTCTAGTTTTCCTTTCTCTTAATTTAGCAAGTTTAAATATGTCCTTTTCACCCTCTCGGGTTCCTAATTTATTATATAAATCTTCAAATGCCTTTGATTTAACTTCGCTAACTATTTTCTTAGCTCTCTTTTTAGCGATTTTATAGGCTTCTAGGGTTTGGTCATTTTTGTTAGTTTGCCAAACTTTAAAGCATTCCTTTTTTACTCTAATGTTATTTTGGATTTCCTCACTCCACCACCAAGTCTCTAATGGTATTTTGGATTTACTCTAATGTCTTGCATGCATAGCTTAAATTCTCGCATTTCACCCGAGGCAATTCTATGTGGCGTGGCAGTGCAAATGTGTGAACAAAGAGCCCTAACCATAGAGATATGCAGGTTTTCCTGGTGACACCCAAGGATCACTCTAGCGCATGCACATTAGTTTCAGGCTCTCGATTTTGGTAGCTTCGCACAGCCCCCCGTCTGTTTATTTTGGTAGCGGATTTCACCGTTCGACGCGAGTCTCCTCATGTGTCTCAATGGGGATTCCCGGCTACTAGGACTCATCCTTATTGTAATTTCATTATGGATTCCACCGTTTGGCGCGAGTCTCCTCATGTGTCTCAATGGGGATTCCCGGCTACTAGGATTCATCCTTATTATAATTCGCTTCACCATTTCACGCGAGTCTCCTCATGTGTCTCAATGGGGATTCCCGACTACTCGGATTCACGTGTCTCTCTTTTTTTTCCTTCTCCTTTCTTTTTCTCTCTTTTTTTTACAGTGGGGGTAGGCAGCTTTTTTCTCACGATTACCTTTCACGCGAGTGCAGGAATTCAGGCATCCGTAGAGTGCTAAGAAGAAATTCGGCAATCCCTATAGTTAAAAGCTATTGAACACACTACGTGCTAAGTGTGGGAGCGTTGCCTCAGTTTTATTTTGTGAGTTGGGCTTAGCGATTCAGCCATGACTCTTCCCCTTGACGTGTGCACCCGTCATAATTGGGTCCCCTTCGAGTGCGTGCCGTGACGCCCGTGCATCCGGAATCGGGGCAGCATTATTTAGCAAGGAAATGCGGTCCTAGAAAATTCCAAGGAGGTATATTATTCTATATTAAGCAAACATGCAAGTAGGGCAATCATGCATTCTCTTTTTTTTCTTTTTTTTTCTTTTTGTGTGTCTGTTTCATTGTTTTTCTTTTTGTTATTTTTTTTGTGTTTGTTTTTGCACAAGAAAATATTGTTGTTACGTATAAGTGTAGTGGTAGTAAAGGTATTAGAGAAGCAGACCACGAGCGGTTGAAAGGGTATTAGGGAAGCATGCTATAGAACCCAATTGACATTAGGGGAGCGGGCCAAGCCGTAAAGGTCGAATTCTGCAGAGTAGGCTGCAAGAGCCAAAGATATTGGGAAGCGGGCTGCAAGAGCCGAAATTGTGGGGAGCAGGCTACGGAAGCCCAATCATGGGAGCAGGCTACAAGAGCCAGAATTGGGAAGCATGCCACGAAGGCCAAAGGTAAGCAGGCTGCAAGAGCCAGAATTGGGAAGCAGGCCACGAAGGCCAAAGGTAAGCAGGCTGTAAGAGCCAAAGCTGGGAAGCATGCTATGAAAGCCGAAGGGAAGCAGGCTACGAGAGCCAGAATTGGGAAGCAGGCCACGAAGGCCAAAGGTAAGCAGGCTGCAAGAGCCAAAATTAGGAAGCATGCTATAAAAGCCGAGGGGAAGCAGGTTGCAAGAGCCAGAGATAAGCAGGCCACGAGGGCCGAATTTTGGGAAGCAGGCTACATGAGCCAGGATCTGGGAGGCCTTTGTCGGTTTAACGCCCCGTCGGCGGAAGGTCTAGTCGGTTTAACGCCCCGCCGACGGAAGGTTTAGTCAGTTTAACGCTCCGTCGGCGGAAGGTGTAGTCGGTTTAACGCCCCGTCGACGGAAGGTGTAGTCGGTTTAACGCCCTGTCGGTGGAAGGTTTAGTCGGTTTAACGCCCCGTCGGCGGAAGGTTTAGTCGGTTTAACGCCCCGTCGGCGGAAGGTGTAGTCGGTTTAACGCCCCGTCGGCGGAAGGTTTAGTCGGCTTAACGCCCCGTCGGCGGAAGGTGTAGTCGGTTTAACGCCCCGTCGGCGGAAGGTTTAGTCGGTTTAACGCCCCGTCGATGGAAGGTCTAGTCGGTTTAACGCCCCGTCGACGGAAGGTTTAGTCGGCTTAACGCCCCATCGGCGGAAGGTGTAGTCAGTTTAACGCCCCGTCGGCGGAAGGTTTAGTCGGTTTAACGCCCCGTCGGCGGAAGGTTTAGTTGGCTTCTATTTGTTGGATGGCTGGAGGTCGGAGGTAAAAGTTTGCCTCGTGACCCTTCTTTCTCTTCTTCTCTTCTTCTTTTGTAGGGAGGCAGGTACGAAGACCATGTTCACCTCATGTCTCTTTTTCTCTTCTCTTCTTCTTTTGTAGAGAGGCGAATGCGAAGACCATGTTCGCCTCATGTGTCTTTTCTACCTTTTCTTCTCTTCTTTTGCGTGATGAGGCGGGCTCGAAGACCACGTCTGTCTTATGTGTCTTTTCCTTCTTCTTCTTTTGTGTGATGAGGCGGGCTCGAGGGCCACGTCTGTCTCATGTGTCTCTTCTTTCTTTTTCTTCTCTTCTTTTTTATTTGGTGAGGCGGGCTCAAGGGCCACGTCTGCCTCATGTCTCTTTTTTTTTCTTTTGTGGAGAGACCGGTGCAGAGACCATGTTTGCCTCATGATTGCTCTTTCTCTTCTTCTCTTCCTTTTTTATGGAGAGGCAGGTGCAAGGACCATGTTTGCCTCGTGATCATTTCTTTCTTTTCTTCTCTTCTTCTTTTGTGTGATGAGGCAGGCTCGAAGACCATGTCTGCCTCATGTGTCTTCTTTTCTTTTTCTTCTCTTCTTTTGTGTGATGAGGCGGGCTCGAAGACCACGTCTGCCTCGTGCGTGTCTTTTTCTTTAATCTGCTCTTTTTTTTTCTCTTAATGTGCCCCAGGTTGGGGCGTAGCTTCATTTGGTGTGCATCCCCCCTGAGGGGGTGTGTTTTGCCTCTTTGTTTCTTTGCCCCAGGCGGGGTGTATTTTTTTGGCTTCTATATCCCCAGACCAGGGTGTGTTTTTTTTTAATGCCCCCGAGGCGGGGTGTAGCTCTCTTCAAATGCCCCTAAGCCGGGGTATACTCTTCACGGCTTCTATGCCCCCAGGCGGGGTATGTTTCTTCTTCATATGCCCCTGGTACGGGGCGTGTATTTTGTCTCTTATACCCCCCATAGCGGGGGCGAATTCTGCTCTCTTTCTACCCCTGAAGGCGGAGGAGTGCTTCTCTTCATATGTCCCCGGCACGGGGGTGTATCTCTTGCTTCTTATGCCCCCCCTGAGGCCGGGGTATATCTCTTTACGGCTTCTGTGCCCCCGAAGCAGGGTATGTTGTTTCTTCAAATGCCGCTTGGGCGGAGTATATCTTTCATCTCATGCTCCCGGATCAAGATGTATGTCTCTTTGCTTCTTTACGCCCCCGGATCGGGGTAAATGCTTCTGCTTCTTATGCGCCAAGGGCGGAGTGTGTCTCTTTCTGTGCCCCCAGGCTGGGGTACATTCTTCATGTTTCTTATACCCTTTTCGCAGGGCGTATTCTCTTGCTTCTTATGTCCTTGGATCGGGGCGTATGTTTCTTCTTCTGACGCCCCTAGGTCGGGGTATATTCTTTCTTCATGTGCTCCCAGGTCGGGATATATGTCTCTTTGCTTCTTTACGCCCCCGGATCGGGGTAAATGCTTCTGCTTCTCATGCGCCAAGGGCTGAGTGTACCTCTTTGTGCCCCCTGAGCGGGGTGGATGCTCTGCATGTGTCCCCGGGTCGGGGTGTAGCTTTGTCTCCCATGGAGGGGGTGTGTTGTTTCTTCAAAAGCCCCCAGACCAGGGTGTATTTTTCTCTTTCTTATACTCCCGAGGCGGGAGGAGTTCTCTTCATGTGCCCCCGTGGCGGGATATGCTTCTTTCTTCGAGTGTCCTCAGATCGGGGTGAAATCTTTTCTTCTGCTCAGCCACACCGGGGAGAAAGTTTGCTTCTTGGGCTCCCAAGTGATAGGGTGCTAGGCCCGGATACAGAGGGGGGTGAATGTATCCTGCTACGAGTAATGCCCAATTCAAAAACTCAGATGCTAGGCAAGTTCCGGAATTAAGCAAATTCGATTGAACAAAATAACCAGCAGATGGAGCGTGCCTATTCAAGCATCTAGCGGAAGCAACTCAAGCAATCAAACCACTGCTCAATAGATTTTTTAGGTGGTTCGGTCCTCCAGACCTACATCCACCCCTCACTCCCAACCGAAGTGAGGATTCCACTAGCAACGCTAGCACAGCAGACTCAGTCTGCAACAAATGCTACCAAACAGCTTGACCAGGGGAACAACCTCCCCTCTTCCTCCCAACCGGAGGGACACCCCAAGTGACTCCCAGCCACTTGGAAACCAGAGACCGAAGTCTCTCTTCCTCCAGACCAAGAGGGAACCAACCGGTGACTTACAGTCACCAGCAAACCAGAGGTCGAAGACCTCTCTTCCTCCAATCGGAGGGACCCCTGGACTTGCAACCCACAAGCCCAGAACCGGAGACAAGTCTCCCTTCTCCTGAATCCACAGGAGGAACCCGATTCCCAGCAGGGCAATCGGAAGAACCAGATAACCAAATGAAAAAGAAGAAACAAAAAACATGAAATGAAAATAACTTCATCAAACAGAAAGCTGAAAAATGAAGTGCACAATGTGGCTCTCAACGGAGCTGACTGGCCTGGATCTGATCCACGGTCCAGTGAAGATAGATCTTCGAGCAGCTTCTTCCTTCTTCTCCACGAGCTCTCTCGCTCACTCTCTATCTCTCTTTCTTTCTCTTCTGCTCTCCTAGGAGCTTCTTCTGCTACTTCTCTTCTTCTTCTTCTCAACTCACAATCTCTCTTTCTCTTTCTCTTCTGCTCTCCTAATCTCTCCCTCTCTGCTCTTCCTTCACGGCTTCTCTCTTCTATCTCTTCTTCTTCTCTTTTCCTTCTTTTTCTCCTTTTCTGGATCGAAGGGCTTTCTGCTCTTCAGGATACTATCTCGATCAATCTTCTTCTGTGGAAGAAGGCTCATATATATAGCAGCAGCATCATCAGCCCCGACGTGTGACCTCTACATTTCCAGCCCTAAGTATTCGGACCACGTGGCAGTCTCTCAGCAAGCTTCATTCCAGCCTCGGATCACGTGCTGCCAGTCACTGGGGAATATTTCCTTGGACCACCTTCTTCTTCTTCTGCAAGGAATTAACACGATTAAAACTCGGGGCCATAATAACTAAAGCTGCATGAGGTATGTGATAGCAATACAAAATGCACTGTACTGAGAATGACACGAGATAAACAAGATTACTACAGTACGAAATAAAGAGAGAATGACACGAGATACATACTAATAAGGCTAACACTACAAGGAAAACGACACGAAGTATCACTGTACCAAAACAACCACTACCAAGAGAATGACACGAGATACACAAGCAACACGAAGACACGAATACAAAAATAACACGACGTAACAAACAGCAAAGAGAACGGCACGAGGTGCATACAGTAACAAAGCTAACACAACAAATCGACACGAAGTCACTGTAATAACGCAAACACTACGAAGAGAATGACACGAGATGAGAACAATGACACGGAGTAAAAATGGTGGTAAAACACGTGATCAGAGAAAACCTGGACGAAGAAAGAAGGAAACAACACGAAGTCATGAAAATAACACAAAGACACAAGTACAGAAATAACGTGAAGACTCAAACACAAAAATAACACGAAGACATAGACACAACATGAAGACACAAACACAACACGAAGACATAGACACAACACGAAGACATAAACACAACACGAAGACACAAGAGCAAAAAATAAAAAGGTGACTCGAGATGAGCAACTAAGTACTGAAGAAACGACACGAGGTTCACAGGGAAACGACTCGAAGTTTATCAGAACAAATCGAGCTGCTTCAGTAAACAGCACGAAGACAATCAACAAAAACAACACGAAGACGATGAATGCAACAGTGCAATGTCTAGACTTGAAATTCAATGCAAACGGCTGTACAGACTTGAAGAATAAGCCAGTGTATAGACTTGAGGATTGAAGGTGATGTACAGACTTTGATGCCCAAAGGCGATGAACAGTGAATCAGTGTATAGACTTCAAAGTTCATTGAAGGATGTTCAGACTTTGTTCCACCGACCAGAGTATTGACTTTGCAAGCGTGAGACGCTGAATGAGACGGTGGCTGAGACGAACGCTGTATAGACTTTGAAGTCTGAATCGACAAAGCAGGCTGTACAGACTTTGAGAGTCTTGAAGGATGTACAGACTTGTAACACTTGAGGACTGATGTATAGAGTGTACAGACTTGAAAGTCTGAAGCCAATGTGTAGACTTGAAAACGCTGAGGCCAGTGTACAGGCTTGCCACCGACCAGTGTATGGACTACCTCAGCCTGAGGCACAGTATGGACTTCAACTCTGCACATCGAATGTATGGACTTCAAGTGTGAAGACCACAGTGCAGACAATGGATTCAAAGATAATGTGCAGACTTTGAGTTTGAAGACCAATGTCCAGACTTCAAGTAACACTGTGGATGTACAGACTTCATGGAGTGAAGTGATGTGTAGACTTGAAGCTCCTGAAGCAATGTACAGACTTCAAAGAAGTTGGCATGTTAAAGTACAGACTTGATGAAGCGAAGCCAATGTACAGACTTAATGTGTAGCTGAAGCCTTGAACATAGGAAAAGACCCCAGTGTATAGACTTTGCCTTGAGCGAAAGGTAAATGATGAATGTATAGACTTTCACGATGTGTAGACTTGAATAAGTGAAAGCTACAGTGAGAGAGTGTATACACTTGACCAGATCAAGGGCAATTCGAATATACAGACCTCATGCCATAAGACGCTGAAAGAGACAGTCCAATGTACATACTTATGAAGACTGATGCATGAACAATTAGCCACTACATTAACCCAATCTATCCATATTCATGAATTAGCTATTCAAGCAAACAATCAGATATTCAAGCAGTCAATCAGTCATCAATATTAATTAGCACAACCTCAGTGTGACTCATGGTGTGTCAGCCATCATCAAAACCACACAGGGGCACAACAATCTCCCCCTTTTTGATGATGGCAACACAATGAGTTACACTGACTCAAATTAGATTCTTCTCCCCCTTTGCCTTCAGCAAAAAGACATGAGTTGAAGAGAGAATTAAAAACTCCCCCTTTGACTAAACTGCCCCTTTTACTTCAGCAAAAAAAACTTATGAGGGCAGCTCAAAATCAAAAGCAATTAAATCAAAATCTCCCCCTTTGTCAAACAACTTATGCAGAGATGCGAATGCAACAAATACTCCCCCTTTGACATGGCAGAAGATATAGAGCTAATGCAGAGAATAAGTCATGGTAAAAAAAATGAAGATCTCCCTTATGCAATGAGATAGCTCTCCCCCTATCAACATGCATGATTGACTACTCTCCTCTTGAAGCACAGAAATGGACTCTGGTTATCCAATAAATCAATCTGAAATCAGCCATTACAAAGAATCTGAATTCTGGTGAAAATACCACAGAATCAGAACTTATGGCAGAACAAGATGGAAGATTCCAACAGTGTGAAGAGAAATACATCTCAGGAATCAATCTGAAATCCACCACCATAAGGAATCTGAAGTTCAGAGGGCTGCAAGTGAACAAGGTAATAATGGGAGTAGCACCTCACAATTGTATGGTAAAAAAAATGCAGATGGAATCAGTCAACTGATAAGAGAGTAGTTGACTAAACAGTTTTTGTTGATCATGCATAAATCTGATCATGAGGGATTTGAATGCAAGGTCACAAATGATATGAACATGATTTAGTGTGACAAGGAATGCTTCCCCTGAATAGATGCCAATTAATATGCAAGTGATGCATGACATGGAAGCTCCCCCTCAATAAGTGGAATCTTATGAGATAGATGAGAGGAGGCCATAGGGGCAAACAATGAGAAGTTCAGGTCAATGAACCAATGACATGAGCAAAAGAATTTCAGATAAGCTTCAAACAGAAGGAATTCAATCAGATTTTCAAGGAAATGTCATTCTCATAAATCCAAATCAGAATATTTCAAAATCTTCCATTATAAGGGCTTATGAATGAATTTTATTGAACAGCATGGTTTAAACATGATGTATGCAGAGTATTACAATAAAATTCTGTATTGATATCTAAAACCATGGTTTAATAAAGATGAACCAAGCCCTCATATTTATCTTGATAAATCTCCCTTTCTCTTACACAATCAAATTTATTGACTTCTTTCGGAATTACATGCATTAGTATTGAGATCAAGCAATTATGAAGTCATATGATTTTATCTAGGGTTGTAGCAATTTGATTTTAGCATCAATATTCAGACATTTCAATTTGTTCAACAATTTTTCCTGCTACAAATTTTACAAGCACTCTAGTTCAGTGCACACCTTGTAACTCGAGGATATACCTTGATCAGAGGCCAATATCCCTAAGCACTTAGTGTGACTAACTGTCATACTTTGTATAAACAGAGTTAGCATTTACACATCATGACACATTGTAAATCATTTCTTGATGAGTGAGTTGTATTTCTCAGTGTGCATGCCATTGCTCTGCCTAATTTTCAATGAATTTTTATACAGAGTTAACTAAGGCACCTCATGACACAGTACTTTGCACTTGTGTTTCTCAGTAACCAAAATCATTGCTCTGACAGATATAACCCTTTAGGCATCTCAGAGACATTCATTTGCTTCAGATCAATAATTGTTTCATGTACTTAACCAATTAAAGTCATGAATTCAAAAGTGAAGATTTCAAAAAATTTTCACAAGACACAGCATGAAATAAATGGTTAAGGTTTATTAAACATGCTTCAGATATTTTTGAGAGATTTTAAAGTCAAACTCCATGAACATTAAACTTAAACCACATCAGTTATTTCAGACATTCATAGAACTGTATAATAGAAGATTTCTAGTTCAAAATTTTCTGATTTATGATCGAGATAGCCCATTGAAATCTTCATGAAAGACTGATAGAAATCTGAAGCCAAATGATGCCAATTGATAGGAGAGATTTCGAGGCTCAATGATTTCTGATATTATCAAGGTTTGTCAACTAAGGTCAATGATGAAGGGTATGCAATGAATTCTCACAAGAGTATGCATTTGACAACCTATATGCAATGCATTGACTCCCCCTGACAACATGCATTCAGACAATCTTTTTAGCATTTTTCATGAAATGCAATGCAATTCACTATATGTATGCAAAAACACATGCAATGACTCTATATACTGAGGAACTATTCACAATCAGCAAGTTATGCATTCAACAACAAGCATGCAGTCCATTTATTCAGTGCAATAATCTGTGAGAGAAGAGCATCAGATATATGCAGAGTAAAACTCAATACATGACAAGATCATCAACGATCACTCAAGCAAATCAACATGAAACTCACAATTTTCATGCTCATAATTTCAGATACTGAAATTTAAAACAGATTTCAAAACTGACCTGAATTGAGTCCTGGGGTTTCCTTTTTTGAGTGCCTTGGTTAACCCCTTTTATTTCTCCCTCCAAGGCACACCTGCAGCAAGTCAATCAATTTGATCTTGCAGGAACCCAAGCTGCCTTGGGTCCTGTATGAGCCCTAACAGGTGTTCTGACTGATCTTTTAACAGGATTATCAACATAGCCCATCAACTTATAGCTGGACAAGGAATAACCAAATTGACCAGACTTACCATGATAACTAACAGAATTTGAGTTCATTTTATGCACCTTATTGTAAGCATTAAATTCATGTGCATGAACATCAAAATTTCTATTGTGTGCATGAGCATTTTGTTTTCTGAACTCTGCCACCCAGCACTCAGAGGCTTTGTGGCCAGGTTTTCCACAATTAAAACAAGAGACTTTCACAAATTGTTTTGCATGGAATTTGACAGCATGGGGGTTAATATGATTCTTCTGAACATGCCAACAGTCCTTGACTGTGTGGCCATATTTTCCACATTCAAAACATGAAGAATTCATTCTGTCAAGATTCTTATAGAATGCATGTCTTTTTACAGGGATTATAGCAGTTTTGGAGTTAATTGTTCTTCCCTTAGCATGCCAGCAATTTTCAACCATGTGGCCCAATTTGCCACAATGAGAACATTGAGTGTTCTTTTTATGAGATGCATGATTTTTAGCATAGAACAGTTTATCATGCATTCTAACAGCATATAGATCATCTAATTTCATTTGTCTACAATCATGCATGAGATGACCTATTTTATGACAATAAAAATATTGATGCCTTTTGGTGTGAGCAGAAGAAGGTTTCCTCATAGTAGGCTTCCTAGCATGAATTCTATCATACTTCAATTCATCCTTCTTCATCACAAAACAATCAGCCATCTCATGGCCAAACTTTCCATAGTAAAAGCACTTGACATTTTTGACACTAGATTTTTTGACCTGAACTTTTTTAGCATGCTGATCGTTATCATTCTTTTTCAAAACTTTTATTTTCTCCTTTGTTTTCTTATTTTCCTGATTAGCATCCATATTTGAAGAGGAGCCTGAAGTGCTAGCTAACTCAGAGCTACGCACAAAGGTTATGTGCTGTCTTTTTCTTTCTTCCTGATTACTGTCTCCATCAGAGACTTTCTTCTTAGAAACATCTTTTGGATTTTCTTTATTTTTAAGAGACTCAAACAGGGAATTGTTCAGTTCAGTGATTTCATTTTTGAGAGAAAAAATGAGCATTTCAGAATCTTTGATCTTTTCATTAAGTAGGACATTAATGGCTTTGTAGCTATCAATCTCTTCTATCAATGTGCTCACTCTCTCACATTCATTTTCAACTGAATTCTTCCCTTTTTCAAGCATTAAGAGTCTCTCAGACATGGCAGAATTTAGCAACCTCAATTCTTCATTTTTATTTTCCAATAAAGAGATTTGTTCCTTACTCATATTCAGATCAGCTAAGCACATATCATGAGATATTTTTAGTCTTTGACAGTTTTCACAGGGAACATTAGAGTTAATCTGTTCACATCTCTTTTTCAACCTTCTATTTTCAGATTTTAATTTCTTGGATACTTTGAACAAATCTTCATACATCACTATCAATTCATCAAAGGAGTATCCATCTGATTCAGAGCTTACCTGAGATGAGATCTCATCTTCATCATTCCGGTTGGCCATCAAGCAGCTATCACCTTGCTGATTATGCGCAGAGACGACTCTGTCATATATTTCCTTTCCAGATGTGCACCTGAGAGCAAAAGGGTACATATCAGTATTGATTGTAGCTCTTAAGATGTTAAGGATTATGACATTGTCACGGTTCTTTATACTGTCCTCTTTAGACCACTTGGTCTCATCATGAGGCAGTTTGTGTGGGCCTTTAGATAGTAGCCTCCATAGTTTGGGATCTATGGAGTCTACGTACACACATAGGCCTCCTAGCCAACTATCAAAGTTAGAACCATCATAAACCGGAGGTCGACCCATTTGAGTAAGAGGCAACGAGATACAGCGCAGTAGACCAGATGACAGAGAATGCAGCAGAACCAGATGAGCAAAGCAATGCACAAGTCGATAAAACAAAATATCAAGCACTCAAAGCACACTCTGAAAGGCACCAAACAAATCAGCAGGATCCTCTGCAGATTGTTAGATCTGATAGATCAGAGACCCGCTCTGATACCAACTGATAGGGTGCTAGGCCCGGATACAAAGGGGGGTGAATGTATCCTGCTACGAGTAATGCCCAATTCAAAAACTCAGATGCTAGGCAAGTTCCGGAATTAAGCAAATTCGATTGAACAAAATAACCAGCAGATGGAGCGTGCCTATTCAAGCATCTAGCGGAAGCAACTCAAGCAATCAAACCACTGCTCAATAGATTTTTTAGGTGGTTCGGTCCTCCAGACCTACATCCACCCCTCACTCCCAACCGGAGTGAGGATTCCACTAGCAACGCTAGCACAGCAGACTCAGTCTGCAACAAATGCTGCCAAACAGCTTGACCAGGGGAACAACCTCCCCTCTTCCTCCCAACCGGAGGGACACCCCAAGTGACTCCCAGCCACTTGGAAACCAGAGACCGAAGTCTCTCTTCCTCCAGACCAGAAGGGAACCAACTGGTGACTTCCAGTCACCAGCAAACCAGAGGTCAAAGACCTCTCTTCCTCCAACCGGAGGGACCCCTGGACTTGCAACCCACAAGCCCAGAACCGGAGACAAGTCTCCCTTCTCCTGAATCCACAGAAGGAACCCGATTCCCAGCAGGGCAATCGGAAGAACCAGATAACCAAATGAAAAAGAAGAAACAAAAAACACGAAATGAAAATAAATTCAGCAAACAGAAAGCTGAAAAATGAAGTGCACAATGTGGCTCTCAACGGAGCTGACTGGCCTGGATCTGATCCACGGTCCAGTGAAGACAGATCTTCGAGCAGCTTCTTCCTTCTTCTCCACGAGCTCTCTCGCTCACTCTCTATCTCTCTTTCTTTCTCTTCTGCTCTCCTAGGAGCTTCTTCTGCTACTTCTCTTCTTCTTCTTCTCAACTCACAATCTCTCTTTCTCTTTCTCTTCTGCTCTCCTAATCTCTCCCTCTCAGCTCTTCCTTCACGGCTTCTCTCTTCTATCTCTTCTTCTTCTCTTTTCCTTCTTTTTCTCCTTTTCTGGATCGAAGGGCTTTCTGCTCTTCAGGCTACTATCTCGATCAATCTTCTTCTGTGGAAGAAGGCTCATATATATAGCAGCAGCAGCATCAGCCCCGACGTGTGACCTCCACATTTCCAGCCCTAAGTATTCAGACCACGTGGCAGTCTCTCAGCAAGCTTCATTCCAGCCTCGGATCACGTGCTGCCAGTCACTGGGGAATATTTTCTCGGACCACCTTCTTCTTCTTCTGCAAGGAATTAACACGATTAAAACTCGGGGCCACAATAACTAAAGCTGCATGAGGTATGTGATAGCAATACAAAATGCACTGTACTGAGAATGACACGAGATAAACAAGATTACTACAGTACGAAATAAAGAGAGAATGACACGAGATACATACTAATAAGGCTAACACTACAAGGAAAACGACACGAAGTATCACTGTACCAAAACAACCACTACCAAGAGAACGACACGAGATACACAAGCAACACGAAGACACGAATACAAAAACAACACGACGTAACAAACAGCAAAGAGAACGGCACGAGGTGCATACAGTAACAAAGCTAACACAACAAATCGACACGAAGTCACTGTAACAACGCAAACACTACGAAGAGAATGACACGAGATGAGAAAGACAATGACACGGAGTAAAAACGGTGGTAAAACACGCGATCAGAGAAAACCTGGACGAAGAAAGAAGGAAACAACACGAAGTCATGAAAACAACACGAAGACACAAGTACAGAAATAACGTGAAGACTCAAACACAAGAATAACACAAAGACATAGACACAACACGAAGACACAAACACAACACGAAGACATAGACACAACACGAAGACACAAACACAACACGAAGACACAAGAGCAAAAAATAAAAAGGTGACTCGAGATGAGCAACTAAGTACTGAAGAAACGACACGAGGTTCACAGGGAAATGACTCGAAGTTTATCAGAACAAATCGAGCTGCTTCAGTAAACAGCACGAAGATAATCAACAAAAATAACATGAAGACAATGAATGCAACAGTGCAATGTCTAGACTTGAAATTCAATGCAAACGGCTGTACAGACTTGAAGAATAAGCCAGTGTATAGACTTGAGGATTGAAGGCGATGTACAGACTTTGATGCCCAAATGCGATGAACAGTGAATCGGTGTATAGACTTCAAAGTTCATTGAAGAATGTTCAGACTTTGTTCCACCGACCAGAGTATTGACTTTGCAAGCGTGAGACGCTGAATGAGACGGTGGCTGAGACGAACGATGTATAGACTTTGAAGTCTGAATCGACAAAGCAGGCTGTATAGACTTTGAGAGTCTTGAAGGATGTACAGACTTGTAACACTTGAGGACTGATGTATAGAGTGTACAGACTTGAAAGTCTGAAGCCAATGTGTAGACTTGAAAACGCTGAGGCCAGTGTACAGGCTTGCCACCGACCAGTGTATGGACTACCTCAGCCTGAGGCACAGTATGGACTTCAACTCTGCACATCGAATGTATGGACTTCAAGTGTGAAGACCACAGTGCAGATAATGGATTTGAAGACAATGTGCAGACTTTGAGTTTGAAGACCAATGTCCAGACTTCAAGTAACACTGTGGATGTACAGACTTCATGGAGCGAAGTGATGTGTAGACTTGAAGCTCCTGAAGCAATGTACAGACTTCAAAGAAGTTGGCGTGTCAAAGTACAGACTTGATGAAGCGAAGCCAATGTACAGACTTAATGTGTAGCTGAAGCCTTGAACATAGGAAAAGACCCCAGTGTATAGACTTTGCCTTGAGCGAAAGGTAAATGATGAATGTATAGACTTTCATGATGTGTAGACTTGAATAAGTGAAAGCTACAGTGAGAGAGTGTATACACTTGACCAGATCAAGGGCAATTCGAATATACAGACCTCATGCCATAAGACGCTGAAAGAGACAGTCCAATGTACAGACTTATGAAGACTGATGCATGAACAATTAGCCACTACATTAACCCAATCTATCCATATTCATGAATTAGCTATTCAAGCAAACAATCAGATATTCAAGCAGTCAATCAGTCATCAATATTAATTAGCACAACCTCAGTGTGACTCATGGTGTGTCAGCCATCATCAAAACCACACAGGGGCACAATAATATGTTTACAGGATTAAGCCCCTACCGTTGCGCTAAAAGCTCGAGCTGGTAGCGAAGGTTAGACCGTATTTCCTTATGGCAGCGCAGAGCCCCACGTCTATGACGTGCTGTGGGCGGACATGAGGGGCTTCGCACATGGACCCCATAATCCATGCGGCGGGTTGGGCTGCCAAGCACCGATGGTCCCACGTGGGTCCCATACCCCACGTGGTACACACCAAATCCAAGGAGACGCTGGCATAAACCAACAATCTCCCCCCCAGCGACACCTGGGATTTGAACCCGCGACCTCGCTCTCATACCAGTTTACAGGATCAAGCCCCTACCGTTGCGCTAAAAGCTCGAGCTGGTAGCGAAGGTTAGACCGTATTTCCTTATGGCAGCGCAGAGCCCCACGTCTATGACGTGCTGTGGGCGGGCATGAGGGGCTTCGCACATGGACCCCATAATCCATGCGGCGGGTTGGGCTGCCAAGCACCGATGGTCCCACGTGGGTCCCATACCCCACGTGGTACACACCAAATCCAAGGAGACGCTGGCATAAACCAACACCAAGGTGGGGTGTATTGCTACTTTTGGTGCTCCCAAGGTGGGGCGTATTACTACTTCTGATGCCCCAGAGCGAGGTATCTTTCTCTTCACATGCCCCCGGCACGGGGTATATTCTGCTTCTAGTGCCCCCAAAGTGGGGTGTATTGCCACTTCTGAGGCGGGGTGTAGTTCTTGCTTCTTTTTTTTTATATGCACCTGAGGCGGGGTGTAGTTCTTGCTTCTCTTTTTTTATATGCACCAGAGGCGGGGTGAGTTCTTCTTCTTCGCTTACGTACCCCCATATCGGGGTGTATTCCTTCCTTCATATGCCCCTCCTAAGCCGAGGGATGTTGTTCGTTCTGCTTCAGATGTCCCCCGGGGGGCGGTGCATGTTTCTTCATGAACCCCGAGCCTGGGGTATATTCCTTTAAATGCCCCTAAGCCGGGGTGGACTTCTCTTCATATGCCCCTGAGCTGGGACATGGCTATTGCTTCTAGGCCCTCGAGGCGAGGTGGGCTTCTTCTTCAAATACCCCCAAGACGGGGGTGTGATTCTTGGCTTCATATGCCCCCAAGGCGAGGTATGTTCTGCTTCTTGTGCCCCCAGAGGTGGGATGTATGTTGCTTTTTGCACCCCAAAGGTGGAGTGTATTTCTCTTCGAGTCCCCCTGAGTCGGGGCGTAGCTGTGTCTCGCGTGCCCCCCCTGCGGGGTGAGCTTGGCTTCTTGTGCACCCGAGGCGGGGTGAGTTCTACTTCTTGTCATGCCCCTGGGTCAGGGCATGTTCTTTACAGCTTCTATGCCCTCGAGGCGAGGTGGCTTCTTCTTCAAATACCCTCAAGATGGGGGTGTGATTCTTGGCTTCATATGCCCCGGACGTAGGGTATATCTTTTGTTTCTTATGCTCACGAGCCGAGATGTAGCTTCTTGGCCTCATATGCTGCTGAGGCGAGGGGTATGTTGCTTTACGTGCCCCCGGGGGGAGTGCATTTTGCCTCTAATGCCCCATGGCGGGGTATATCTCTTGGCTTCTTACGCCCCCAAGGTGGGGTGTGTTTTCTTCTTGTGCCCCTGGGGTGGGGTATATCTTTCGCTTCTTATGCCCCCCCCTTAAGGTGGGGTGAAGTCTTTGCTTCAAATGCCCCTAAATCGGGGTATAGCTTTGTCTTATATGCCCCTGGAGCAGGGGTGTATTTCTCTTCATGTGCCTCTGAGAATGGGGTGTATCTTTGTCGCTTGTTGTGCCCCAGAGAGAGGTGCCTTTATCTTCATGTGCGCCGGGCACCGGGTGTATCTTTGCTTTTCTTTTTTTTTATATGCCCTCGAGGGAGGAATTCTTCTTCTTCTGCCCCGACACGCTGGGGAATGTTTGCTTCTTGTGCCCCAAAAGTGGGGTGTATGCTTTTTTCTTCAGACTCCCCTAAGGCGAGGTGTATTCTTTGTTGCTTCATGTCCCCCGAGTCGGGGTGGATTCTCTTCATGTGCCCCCATGGCGGGGTGTACTCTCTTTATGTGTCCCTAGGAGTGGGGTGTGGTTTGCTTCCTGTGCGCCCTAGCAGGGTGTATCGCTGCTTGCAATGTCCCCCGAGGCGGGGTATCCTTCTTCTTCAAATACCCCTAAGCCCGGGCGTATTCTTTATGGCTTCTATGCCCCTATAGCGGGGTGTGCTTCTTCTTCAAATACCCCTGAGATGGGCTGGACTCTTTTCTTCTTATACCCCCAAGGCAGGATGTAGCTTCTTCAAATGCCCCTGATCCGAGGCGTGTTCTTTACGGCTTCTACGCCCCCAGGTGGGGTATATTTCTTCTTCGAATACCCCTAAGCCAGGGTGTATTCTTGCTGCTTCTTATGCTCCCGAGGCGGGATGTGACTTCTTCAAATGCCCTTAGGTCGGGGCGTATTCTTCATGACTTCTGTGTCCCGACTGGCGGGGTTTGTTTCTTCTTCAAATGCCCCTAAGCCGGGGTGGACTTCTCTTCATATGCCCCTGAGCCGGGACGTGGCTGTTGCTTCTAGGCCCTCGAGGCGAGGTGGGCTTCTTCTTCAAATACCCCCAAGACGGGGGTGTGATTCTTGGCTTCATATGCCCCCAAGACGGGGTGTATTTTGCTTCTCGTGCCCCCAGGGGTGGGGTGGAATTCTCTTCAGTTACCCCTAAGTCGGGGTTGATTCTTCTGCCTCTTATGCCCCAAGGTGGGGTACACTTCTCTTCATATGCCCCCTAAGCCGGGGTGCAACTCTACTTTTTCTCATGACCCTAGGCCGGGGCAGTCTCTTCTTCTTATGCTTATGTGTTCCCGCATCGGAGTGTATTCCTTTCTTCATGTGCTCCCCTAAGCCGGGGAATATTGTGTGTTCTGCTTCAGATGCCCCCCCCCCCCCCCCCCCCCGGGGGGGGATATATGTTACTTCATGGACCCCAAGGCCGGGATGTATTCCTTCTTCGAATGCCCCTAGGTCGGGGTGTATTCTTCTCTTCTTATGCTCCCAAGGCGGAACGTAGCTTCTTCAAATGCCCCTAGGTCGGGGTTGATTCTTCTCTTCTTATGTTCCCAAGGCGGGACTTAGCTTCTTCAAATGCCCCTAAACCGGAGCGTATTCTTTTATGGCTTCTATGCCCCCAGGCGGGGTATATTTTTTCTTCAAATACCCCCAAGACGGGGGTGTGATTCTCCCGCTTCCTCTGCCCCAGAGTGGGGTATACTTCTCTTTGTATTCCCCTAAGCCAGGGTGTATTCTTTTTGCTTCATATGCCCCCAGGGTGGGATGCGCCTTCTGCTTCTCATGACCCCGGGATAGAGTGTATTCGCTTCATGTGCCCCCGGCACGAGGGTGTATCTTTACTTTTTTATGCCCCCCGGGGGGGATTCTTCTTCTTCTGCCCCGACACGCCGGGGAATGTTTGCTTCTTGTGCCCCGAAAGTGGGGTGTGTTCTTGATGCCTCCTGTGCCCCCGTCGGTGGGGTGTATTTTTCTTCTTCAAATTCCCTTAAGGCGGGGTGTATTCTTTGTCGCTTCATGTACCCCCGAGTAGGGGTGAATTCTTTTCTTCTTACGCCCCCATGGCGGGGTATGTCTTTTGCTTCATGTGCCCCCATATAGGGGTGTATTTCTCTTCTTCAAATGCCCCTAAGCTGGGGTGCAACTCTATTTCTTCTTATGTCCCCAAGTCAGGGCGGATTCTTCTTCAAATGCCCCAAAGCCGGGGTGTAGCCTTTGCTTTGTGCCCCTCAGTCGGGGCGGATTCTCTTCATGTGCCCCTGGGAAAGGGGTGTATCTCTTTTTTTTTGCCTCTTATGCCCCCGTAGCAGGGTATATATCTTCTTCTTATCCCCCATGGCGGGGTATGTGCATGCTCTCTTTGGGAGTGGTGGCCGTGCTTGGCCTCATTGCTATAAAGCATTCCCCACAGCGGGCAGCCATTCACCAAGCTACGATTGTGGCTCGCTGGGTCTTTTAACAGCCACTCGTGGGGCCGTCTTGTGCCGGATGGAGGCAACAGGAAGGAAGAACGAGCGGGGTCATTACACCACGGACTCGAAGCCTCCTAGAGTCGGGCGGGATGCCGGGTTTCTTCTTGCTCTTTTAGTCGGCGATGCTGGCCGACTTTTCTTCTTTTCTTCTTTCTCTATTTCTTTTCTTTTTTTCTCCTTTTTTTTCTTCTCTTCTTCTCTCTTTTTTTTGTCCCTTCTTCTCTTCTCTTCTTTTTTTGTATGATTGACCAGGGTGGGGGTGCAGGAGAGCGCTCACCCCCTCAGGGAGGGGATGAGTGGTTCGCTCCACCGCAGAAACCCCACAATGGTAATCTTTATTCAGCACGGGTCTCGACGGACGTGGCCGTACAACCCTCTCTCGCCGACTCTTTCTCTTCTCTTCAATTTTTTTCTTCTTTCTTTTCTACTTTTCTTCTTTTCTTCTTTCCTTCTTTTCTTCTTTTCTTCTCTTTCTTCTTGAGGAAAAGGGGGGTTTGATTTTCCCTCCCTTCTCTTCTCTTTCTCTTCTCTTCTCTTCTTTTTTTTATAACAGCCCCCGTGATTTCTGGAAGCTGCATATGCTTCGAAGCAGCGTTCTCGAGGCCGCGAAGGCAGCTGCACCGAGCCAAGCTTTTCTCCCCATAGGACTGGCGAAGACAGCACCTGCAATTCATCAAAGCAGGCAAATATCGTTTATTAGGGGGCCATGAGGCCCTGAATCCCAGTGAAGAGATGAATGGTGGTTTGGTCCCACCGAGCGTGCCAGACTTGTGGACGCACTTTTTGACACTTCTGTTTGTTTATTCTTCTAGTTCGTTCATTTATTGGCTTTATTCGGTTCATTAAGTGCATGTGCGTGCCAGTCACAAAGTGACAATTTATTCGGGCTCCGAAGAGCCCATGGTGCGCTCGATCTGACTCAGTCAGACGATTGTGTGGTTCAAGTCGGGACCAAAATCCGCCGCGCCATAGAGGTCACGGCGTCATTTACATCCCCCATACGAGGGAACACCCTTGATTAATCGCCGAGATTCAGGGCCTCATGGCCAAGAAATCAATTGCATGGAAGGTCTATTACGAGGTATTGAAATCCTCGCGCGAGGGCGAGAAGAAAACCCTTCGCGGTCATGTCAGTCGTGTACTGACCATTTAATGTTCGGACGAATGTCCGGCTCGAGAAGATCGCAGTTGTCGCGGGAAAATCAGAACGCATGTATGCCGAGGTACGGCAAATCTATTGTTCGGAAGAGCGGAGAACGTTCGGCTAAACCTCGGTCAGAGCGGTCAGAAACCAGTAAATCTGTTGGCCCGGTGTAAGAGCAAGCTGCGACCATACTGCGGTGGGCCCCCCGCGGTCGAAACAAGACTCGCATGAGCGTCATTAATATTTCTGGTGCCAAGGGGCAACGAGGGAATATCCCTTGAATCGGCTGAAAAGCCCTGTGTCTAGGGAAGCGGACGTTCGAAACATGTCGGTCATTCGAGAGACAATTTAATATTCGGACGGGAGTCCGGCTTGAGAATATTGTAATCGTTGCGGGAGGACCTGGGACATATGCATGCCGTGATACGGCAAGTTTATGATTCTGAGACACCGAAAACATTCGGTCAAATCTCGGTTAGTGTAGCAGGAAACCGGTAAATCTATTGGCCCGGTGCGAGATCGAGTCAAGACCATACCGGGGGTGCCTCCCTTGGTCCGAACGAGGCTTGCGCGGGCATCATTAATATTTTCGGTGCCGAAGGGCAATGGGGGAGAGTCCCAGGACTAGACTCCAAAACCGAAAACGGGTTCGAAGGGAGCGAGCTGTAGACTGAGGATATGAGCCGAACGGCGACCATAATTGGGACGGACCAGAGGTCTAAGCGTGGCCCACGGAGGTCTTATTGATATTCCCATGGAAGGGGTCCAGGGGTGGCGAGGACCGTCTCGTTCTATTCCGATTTTGTCGGTCACTCACGGACCTTTTCATGTTTGGGCAAGGGCCCATGTTGAAAGTACGACGTGGATGGAAACGACCACGTACAAATGTATGCCGAGTTTACGGTAGTTTCAATGAAAGAACGGGAACGAATCCCATTAGAATGAATCCGATTTAACAGGCTATCGGCCCGGAGCAATGCCGGCTCACGACCATGTCGGGGAGGGAGCCGTCGGCCATATTGGTTGCTCACGGGTCTTTTCATGTTCAGACACAGGTCCGTAATAGAAACGCGGCAAAAATCGACGTGAACCCGTTCAAATGTCTGCCGAGCGTGCGGCAATTTCAGTAGTGGCTCGGAAGGGATCCGGCCTGAGAAACGAGTCCGGCTTAATCAGAATGTCGGCCCGAGGCGAGGTCGGGCCATGGCCATTTCGGGATAATTCCCAAGACTCAGGCCCAACCTGGAAGGGCGACATTGTTGTTCCTTCAGCACCGGGTCACGAGAGAGACGGGGCTGCAAAGTGGATTTTACCATTTTTTATCTGGGTTTTAAATTATATATATATATATATTACTTATTTCCCTCTCATGTATTTATTCTGGATGATTTATCCGTTTTGTTTATTATTATTACTATTATATTTTCTCTCCTTTTTTGTTTATTATTATTTTACATTTTTTGTTTATTTCATATATATATTCAGATTTATTTATTCATCATAGTTTTTATTAATTTTATTATTACTATTATTATTATTATTATTATACATATTCTTCTGGAGAGAGAGTGGGCCGCTGGAGGGCCAAACGGGGGCTGAAGGAGCGTGCCGCTGAAGGTGGAAGGGTGCACCGCTGAGGGGGCTGAGGGAGTGCGCCGCTGAAGGTTCGCGGGAGGTATACCGGGGAAGGGCTTGGCCAAGGGTGCCGGCGAAGGGGCAGGTGTGGTGGCTATGGGAGGCGTACCGATGAAGGAGCCTTAGGTGTGCCGGCAAAGGGCCTGGCCGAGCGTGCCGGCGAAGGGTTGAACAGGGGAGAGCGTGCCGGCGAAGGGGTCACGGGAGCGTGCTGTCAAAGGAGCTTGAGGGCATACCGCCGAAGGGTTGGAGCAGGCGTGCCGCTGAGCGCAGGGGGAGCGTGTCGGCGAAAGGCCAAACGAGGCGTGCCGGGGGAAGCTGGGCTGGGGCGTGCCGGCGAAGGGCGCTGTAGGGTGTACCGGCGAAGGGCGTGTGTCTGCACATTGGCCGGTCGCTGCGACATAAAGTCCGTACATTCATCAGCCCAAAGTCTATACGTTGTCTATTCAACCAGCACACAAAGTCTATACGTTCTTCAGCTCAAAGTATGTACATCGGCTGCATTCATCAGCTCAAAGTCTATACATTGGCTACATTCATCAGCTCGAAGTCTATGCGTTGGCCAGCTTAAAGTCTGTACATTGGCCAGCTCAAAGTCGGTACATTGGCTGGGTTCATCAGCTCAAAGTCTACACATTGGCCAGCCCAAAGTCTGTACATTGCAGTTCAAAGTCTATACATTGGAGCTCAAAGTCCATACATTGGCCAGCCCAAAGTCTGTACGTTGGCCAGCTCAAAGTCTATACATTGCAGTTCAAAGTCTATACATTGGTTGTTGCTATGTTCGTACGTTGGCCAGCTTAAAGTCTATACATTTCAAAGTCTATACATTGGAGCTCAAAGTCCATACATTGGCCAGCCCAAAGTCTGTACGTTGGCCAGCTTAAAGTCTATACATTTCAAAGTCTATACATTGGAGCTCAAAGTCCATACATTGGCCAGCCCAAAGTCTGTACGTTGGCCAGCTTAAAGTCTATACATTGCAGTTCAAAGTCGAAGTCTATACATTGGAGCTCAAAGTCCATACATTGGCAAGCCCAAAGTCTATACGTTGGCCAGCTTAAAGTCTATACATTACAGTTCAAAGTCTAAGTCTATACATTAGAGCTCAAAGTCCATACATTGGCCAGCCCAAAGTCTGACGTGGCCAGCTTAAAGTCTATACATTACAGTTCAAAGTCTAAGTCTATACATTAGAGCTCAAAGTCCATACATTGGCCAGCCCAAAGTCTGTACGTTGGCCAGCTTAAAGTCTATACATTGCAGTTCAAAGTCTAAGTCTATACATTGGAGCTAAAGTCCATACATTGGCCAGCAAGTCTATACATTGCAGTTCAAACTCTACACATTGGAGCTCAAAGTCCATACATTGGCCAGCCCAAAGTCTGTATGTTGGCCAGCTTAAAGTCTATACATTGCAGTTCAAAGTCTAAGTCTATACATTGGAGCTCAAAGTCCATACATTGGCCTGCCCAAAGTCTGTACGTTGGCCAGCTTAAAGTCTATACATTGTAGTTCAAAGTCTATACATTGCTTGTTGCTATGTTCGTGCATCAATCTAAAGTCTATACATTGTGTTGAGGGTGAGAAGAGTGTGCCGCTGAAGGGCCTGAGAAGGTGTGCCGCTGGAGGGCTGATAGGGTGTGCCGCTGGAGGGCTGATAGGGTGTACCGGTGAGGGGAAGAATGAGACGGTGGAGGAGTGTGCCGGTGAGGAGCCAAGAAGGTGTGCCGTTGAAGGGTTGATAGGGTGTGCCACTGGTGGGCTGATAGGGTGTGCCGCTGGAGGGCTGATAGGGTGTACTGGCGAAGGCTGGAACGGACGTGCCGATGAAGGTCCACTCCTCTGTTACTTGGTTTTAAGGCTTTTCTTTTCTTCTTCTCTTTGATTTTTACGTAGTTTTATACAAATATTTCCTCCTTCTTCTTACAATCTGTTGTTGTTCTATTCGTTTGATGGTTTTGTTGTCTTTTGATATGTATTTCTTATCTCATTCGTTTGTTGCATCCTTTTGCCCTTTTTTTATGTGTTGTTATTTTCTAACAAAAATTCGGCAGCATCTCCCCTTGACCCGAGCGTAAGGGAGATAAGGGAACGCGCCCACATGGAGTGGCGGAACCCGACAACTGGAGGTGGGCGCCCGAGGGCGGCAACACCTTGATAAAACCTCGGAAAACACGGGGAAAACAACGAGCCGAAGACCTCTAAGACTGGACAGGGTGGACTGGGGGTCAGTCAAGGCGCACTGGCCGAGGACAAGTACAGGGCGCTTGAGGGGTGTACCGGGCTAGGGAGAGGCCAGGTGTGCCGCTGGGGCACCAAGGGGAGGTGTACCGCTGGGGGGCTACTATGGGTGTGCCGGCCAAGGTACCGGAAGGGTGTGCCACTGGGGGAAAGTGCAGGTGCACCGGACAGGGCTCCAAAAGAGGGTTGGTCTGCTAGCGGGGAGGGGTGCTAGACCGATCAAACCCACAGGGACTTCCGGCAAAAGGGAAAAAGGTTCAAAGGGGCAGGCACAGATGAAGGTACTGGTACTGGGCTTCACATGAGAAGGTTCATGACCTCAAACTATTCAAGATGGTGCCACATCCGGAGGAAACCGTCGGCGTGAGGGATGAACGCAAACACCGGAAAGCGAAGGGAAAAATGACCAAACGCACTGTGGCCCAAAACAATGAGACAAAGAGAAAACCCACTGAGGGGGGGGGAGATCTTCATTCATGGGAAATAAAGGGCCGTAGCCACCCATATACATTACAAAACATGCCCGAGCTAAGGCTATAGGCAAGGAAGAAAACTGAAGAACGCAAGAACGGAGAGGGGGGAAAATAAAGAACAAAAGAGGAGGAGGTGTTGGGGATCGAAGCAGGGACGATCGTCCACTGCACTTTCCCCCACCTTCCCCTACTACATCGAGCTCTCTCTCTCTCTTACTCTCTTCTCGTTGCCTAGTGACTGTCGGAAGACTCCACGCCGGAGCCCTCTCCCTCTTCTTCTCTCTTCTTCTTCTTCTCGTATGCAACCCCCTCTATTCGTCTCTGCCTCTGGGTCTCTTCTCTGTCTGTCCCCCCTCTCTTCGCCGGAATGGGAGTGGTTTTATACTCCCAGCAGCAGGAGCCCTCGAGCACGGCAGTCGGGGGATTGAAGCGGCTGGTGATGATGGGGTTTGACTTCCCCAGTCCTGGCTGTCAGGAGGGTAGCCTGCGTGGCCCAACCGTTGGTTGACACCTCGACAGCTCACTGCGCGCCAAGGATATGTAGGGCATGGGCTTCACGTCGTTCGGCCGTTGAAATGCCTTAACGCTGTGCCGCTGGCGGGCTCAAGAAGTGTGCCGCTGGGAGGGCCAAAGGCCGTGCCGCTGAAGGGCTGCCCAAGCGTGCCGTTGAAGGGGCAAACAGCGTGCCGCTGGAAGCCCAAGGAGGTGTGCCACTGAGGGCCAAAGGGGGCGTGCCGCTGAAGCCCCGAATGGGTGTGCCGCTGAAGGCCTGAAATAGTGTGCTATTGAAGGCCTGAAATAGTGTCCCGTTGAAGGCCTGAAATAGCGTGCCGCTGAAGGCCTGAAATAGCGTGCCGTTGAAGGCCTGAAATAGTGTGCCGTTGAAGGCCTGAAATAGTGTGCCGTTGAAGGCTTGCAGGGTGTGCCGTTGAAAGGGCACAAGGGCGTGCCGCTGAAGGCCCAGGGGTGTACCGCTGAAGGGCCAAGGGCTGTGCCGTTGGGGGGGCTGAAGAAACGTGCCGTTGAAGGGCACGAGATAGTGTGCCGTGGAAGGCTAAAGAGGGTGTGCCGCTGGGGCACTTGAGGGTGTTTGGACAGCACCGAGTGAAGAAGAAAATAAACTGTGCCGGGTGGAAGGCTGCCAGCCTTACCGGGTGAAGAGGGAAAAGTTCTGTACCGGGTGAAAGGCTTGACAGCCTCACCGGTTCGCATGGATACAAGGGTGCACCGTTTCAAGGGGCTGGGCAGTGTGCCGGATAGAGCCATGATGGAGTGCACCGGGTCAGACTTGGCAGGAGTGCACCGGTTGGGGGGCCATGGGTGCACCAGTTGGAAGAGCATCCATGTGCACCGGTTGCCCACAGTCGGCCATGTCCAAGTGGACAAGAGCCAACAGCTGTTCTGGTGATTGTGATGCCCTAGACAAAAATTTAGAAACGCCTCCGAGTCGTAAGCTTTTAATCTGCAAGCAGAGAGATTGTAGAGGTGTTCGCAACGGCTCTGGCAGTTGGTACTCCGCAAAAGAATCATAGACACATCTCCGGTACAGATGAAAACGCGCTCCAGGCTGAACTCGGCCAGCTCTCCCTCTCCTCTGCCGAGCTGAAGCTTTGGATATCCATGATGGAAGCAAACAAGGCGTGTTGTTCAATGCGTCATAGGATGCTTCTTTTGCCTTCCCGTAGTCAACGACAAAAACAACATCATTGATTGTAATGCTTGTCTCGGCCATATTTGTTGCAAGAACTATTTTTTTCTCATACCATTTTTTTGGTTTATCAAATATTAACCTCTGCTCGGAGCTAGCCATTGATTCATAGCAAGCAAGTAACGAGACCTTAGTAGGATCTCCAAGAAAAGGATGAGCATGGAGTTGATCTTTCAGAGCATTTATGTCACCCCAACCCATCATAAAATCCAAAATAGCATCAGGTCTTTCTTTACGGCAAATATGACAGAGAACATTCTCAATCAATTAAAATCGATAGAATCTGGGCTCCAACATGATAATGACTCACGAGTTCTCAAGCTGTACTCCCTAAAGTCTGCAGCTTCTAGAGCATCCACAACAGCAGAAGCAATTTGGCCTTTCTTTTTCCTGAGAGCTTGGCAAATTATCCCCCATTTGTTCGCTCCCAAGAAAGGTATTCTCCCAGCAAAATATCGATTTCTCTGTGCAAACCAATTGGGGGAGACACCTCTCTCTATGGTCGCTTATCATCCGAATCCGATCTGTAGTTTGGCAATGGCTCCTTGCTGAAAACAACAACCTTTGCATGTTGGCAACTATACAAGCCCATTCTAGAAGCCAATGCCGCAAGTTGCTCATAATCACGTCTATCCATGCTCTCCCTTGAACAAATGTGTAAGAAGGGGCAAGGGCGGCGCAGGAGGAAGAGGTGGCAGCTGCGGAGGTGGGTTATCCGGTGCAGTGTATACCTCTGGCACAGTGGTGTGCCGGTGGAGGGGCCATTCAGGTGTACCGCTGGAGGAGGCAGCGGGTGTGCCGGGCACGGACGCACGCGGGTGTGCCGGCCAAAGGTCACTTGGGGTGTGCCGGCCAGAGTGAGCAAAGGAAGGGCCAGCAGTCGGATGCAGGAACAAGTGAGAAAATATAATTGTAGGCGGCTTCAACACCACCACTTCCTGTAGCAGATAACCTCCCATTCAAAAGATGGTAATCCTTTTGTTTGCTAGGAATAGAACAAGAACTTTCCCCAGCTTCTTGCACAATGCCACTCTGATGAATATCAATTTGGCGAATCCACTCCTCTATTCGTTTCATACTGAAGTTTTCACTATTCAAATCATGCCATTCTCAAAAGTTTCTTTCATTTGATTACTTACATGGTTTGATCCATCTATTCCAGGTTCTCTCCAGTCATTCAACGATACACTCAAATTAGGGGAAGCACAATCATCATTGAACTTATTTTCAAAGATATGATATCTGCTTTGTGTTATAAAATCTTCCTCACTCTTTGATATTTCCTCACATTCCTTATTTGCCCCAGAAATTACACATCCATTTCCTAAATCTGCTTCAGAATGCACTCTTTCCCCAGTTGTATTTGATGGTTGTGGCATATCAGGACAAGGCGCTGCTTCCCTATATCGGGAAATTGACGTTCTAGGCCGTCAAGATAAACAGTCTGTATGGTCTGAGTGCACATGTTCTCAACAGATCTTGATCCATGAGGCATCAACCTGCAAACTGGAGAAGATCCATGTATCCCAGACTAGGCAAAGAATAAGATTTTGAAAAGGTATGTGGAACACTTGTGTGGTTTGATGCAACACCATGATATGGAGATCCATCTTCACCATCTTGATAAAACTCATCATCAAACTGCTTTATATCTGCAATGAAGAAAGTGGAACCATTTGACAACGGATCAGTATTTATTCCAAAGGCATTCTCTTGCTTCTTATTCAGCAAGTTAGCTCCAGCATCGTCACTACCAAATCCTTCTTGCAAGCCTGAGCTGCCATATAAATTGGCCGGTCTTCCAAAACATCCATCTTCAAAGTTGTTTGATGTTAATCCCAGATCAATCTCATCATCCATGTCTACATTACAAGAAAATATTCCCTCTCTATATAGTCCACTTCCTATGGACTGGCTTTTTTTTCTGGGACTCATGCTCCAAAGAAGCTCGTTAACATCCCCAGGGCAGGAGATCTCCATCTGTTCTTTGAACTTCCGCCTCTAAGCAACATCTGATTGTCTCTGCAGGTAACACAAGACAGAGACGGAGAGAGAGGTCCGATGGGTATGAGGGTGTCCTCTGCCTTCAAATAGGAACCGCCCAACATGGAAGCCTTTTAAAGAGGGAGGCGGGGAAGGGTTCCCATCAAGACTGCCACTTGCTTCCTTGCTGGATCCCGAGAAACGTTCTCTGCACACAATCTTCCTAGAACTCGTGGCAGAAGCGAGGAGGGAAGGGGGGCGGACTTGGGGGCACACCGGAGGCGAGCTGCAGATGTCACTAGTCCGGCGACGGGCGCAGCAGGGACCACATCCGTATAAGCGGCAACAGCCTGGGGAGAGGGCAGCGCGGCCACGGGAACGAGAGGGACGCCAGGAGGGGGGGGCACCCGGTACGGCGTGAGCGGGCTCATCCGGCACAGTGGATGTGTGCCGCTGGAGGTGGCCCGGTGGTGTGCCGGTGAAGGCGCTGGGGAGCGTGCCGGGACGGAGCTGCTTGCGAGTGTGCCGGTGAAGGCGCTCGCGGGTGTGCCGGTGAAGGCGCTCGTGGGAGTGTGCCGGGGCGGAGCTGGTCGCGGGTGTGCCGGTGAAGGCGCTCGCGGGTGTGCCGGGCGAAGCCCCTTAGGGGCGTGCCGGTGAAGGCGCTCACACCCGGGTGGTCCCGGCGAGGATGGCAAAGTCCTGCAGCCGGCAGGAGATGGCTTCTGACGCTTCCCAAGTGCACTCCCTATGGCAGAAAGTGCAGCACCTCTTTTCTCCTGTAGCCGCTCCAGTGATGACTGCTCCTTTGCTGCAACCATGGCTTCTCTTTTCCCCAACATTTCCTGAGCCTCTGATGCCTTGCTAACATATGCTTTCTCCTGATCTGCCAATTTCAACAAATCTTTTCTTCAATGACCTCTCAGGCCCATGAAAACGTTCTTCAAGTTCCTCCCATTTTTTTAAATTGAGAGTTATTGCTCTATGACTTTCAAGCTCAGCAAATGCCTGCTAGAGTTGTTGGATCTTAGAAGTTGTGGATTCAATAAGTGAAGCAGCAGATTGTGTATCGTCCATAGATGAGAAGCCAGGGTTTCGAAAAGAAACATCAATCTGCCCGGAGCTCAGGGGAGAAGCGGGGAGAGCGAGGGGAAGCAGGAGAAGAAGATGGGGGGAGGCAAAAAAAGGTGGACCGGTGGTATGTGTATGAGGCAAGAACCAGTGGGTGGTGACGGGGTCTTAACCGGTGGAGAAAGTGCCATCCGGTGCAGTGGAGAAAAAGGCGGACCGGGTGAGGAGCGAGAGAGAGAAAGAATAGGGGAGAAAGAGAGGGAGAAAGAGAGTGGCCCACCCCCTTTTATTTTATCAATATATATATATATATATATATATATATATTATTTACTATTGTTGTTATTATTTCTCTTCTTTTCTTTTTCTTCTTTCCCCTTTTTCTTCTTCTATTTATTTTTATTTTATCTTCCTCTTCCTTTCTTCCCTTCCTTCTTTTCTCTCTCCTTCTTTTCTTTTTCTTTCTCTTTTTTTTATTGGTGTCCACAGCAGCCAACCAGCAAGGCACGCTCCACCGGTAGGAGCAGGGAGGCTGGGAGGGGGAGGAATCCGCGAGCCTGGGGCACCTGATGGAGAGGCGGAGGGAGCAGCCGGCGGTGGGGAAGGAGACCCGCGAGCAACCGCGGTCGAAAACAGAGCACCAGCGGAAGGGCGTGTCCCGTCACGGTCAACGCCGATCAATGCACCGGCTGCCGGCTAAAGGATGCGCCGAAGAGGGAAGAGGAGAGGTGGGCAAGGTGGCACCGACGCCCACGGACGCCACGGCGGAAGGGGGGAGAGAAACAGGGAAACAGAAGAGAGCCCAAGTAGAGACAGGGGGGCGTTCCCCGCCGGAGAATCGAAGAGGGCAGAGGAGGCCGAGATGAGGGGAGCAACAGGATGCGGCAAGGTAGGATGTGGCCGGAGGCCGAATAGTGGCGAGGGGGGGTAGGAGGCACCCATAGAAACACGGTTGATGGAGGGCAGGCCCCCAAAGCCGGAGGAGGGAGAGGAAGATGAAGCACGGAGGTCCGCCAAGGGTAGCGTGCTTGGGTGGCCAAAGACGTGTTGACATGGGGATGGGAGAGACACGGAGGAGGGAAGCGGAGCACCACCGGAGGGGCCGATGAGGGGAGGAGAAGAGCAAGGCAAAGCCCCAGCACAGGAGAGCAAGGCCCCAGGACGACCCGAGGATGCACCAGCCATAAAATGAACCAGAAGAATCATTACGAAGGGAAGAGGGAAATCATGTAAGCCACTGGCAGTTGGCAACCCGGAGCCATACTCGTGAGCTTGAGTAAGCCTCGGGCTAGTGGCCGCCATGATAGGAACTAATCCATCACGCGGGTAGCATGCTATCAATGGGGGGAAAATACATGTTTAGGGAGCAGGCATAGCAAGGGGAGAAAACATAGAGGGAAATGGCTACAGAGATATTAAACAAAAAAAATATGGACCAAAAGCCCAGTGCTTCATTCATTCAATATGAAAGAATACATCGGATGTAGCCTTATCGGGCAATGAAGGATAAAAGAAACACAAGGACCCACCCTTGAATGAATCTCTTTGTCTCTCTCCCTCACTCCCAGAATCTCTATTCGCTCCGATGGTTCTCCCAGGCTCTCTCTCTCTTTCTCTCTCTATTTTTTTTTGCAGGATCTCTCCCTCTTCTTCTTCTCTCCTTCTTCTGCAGCTACAACATCCAGAGAGCCACGAAGCTTCTTCTTTGTCGAAGTGGCCTTGTTATAGGGGACGCAGAGGCCTTCTCGCGGGAGACGACTTATGTTTCTCCCTTTTTTTGTTTTCTATCGCCACTTGATGCTGCTGTTTCCGTTCCTTCTTCGCAGGGGACGTGGCGGAACAGGCCAGCCTCTCCCTGCACGGAGTGGGCTGGCCGCGACAGTCGTTGCGTGCTCGAGCACGCGTGAGTAGCATCTTCCAGGCTGCACGTGCATGGAGAAGCCATCCGAGGCTGCGTGCATGAGGGAAGGTCAACAAGCAATAAATGCTCGGGGGGGGGGGGGGGGGAGAAAGAAACGTAATTGGGTAAAAAATGGTCCGTGCAATCCATTTTTTACCCTATTTTTCTTTTTTTCTGGCCCTTCATTCCTTCTATTGCGCATCTGCCCCTCACATTTTATCATCTTCTCTCTCTTTTTTATTACCAACAAAACCCTAACCCTAGAACCCCTAAATTCGGATGTCGGCGTTAGATAAGGTAAACCGTAATTTTTTCATGATTTTTTCTCCCCGAATTTCATAAATTGAATCAGGAGTCTAGGAGGGTCTCTTAGCTTTTTAAATTGAAGGCCACGACCGTAGCAAACCCTATTTAACTATAGTGGTCGGCGGCGTGCTAGATCGAGGGAGGATTCGGCGAGTCAAGGCGAGACGTCTAGGGTTCCGGCATCCATCTTCCCCTTCTTCTTAAATCGATTAAGGTAGGTTTTCTCTTAGGCCAAATCCTCAATAATACCTCAATAATATATATCAAAGTGTTCATCTTTAAGTGTTCTTTCATTTGGCACCATTATGCCTAATTTTTATGAAGTATACTGATCGAAATCGGGGTTTGAATCAAGGTGTGTCGGAGTTCGCCGGAAGGCAAGGCCCTGTTTCAGATCGTGGTACTCCCAGTCATCGCGACCTCTAAACGCGACACGACGACAAACCGCGACAAGAGCTTTTCTGTATTTTTCAATTTTTTTGGAATTTGCTAAGACCTGAACGAACGCAGCTCCATTTATACCGTGTCTACCAAACTGCAGCAAGTACCCAACCGCGTTCTGTCCATGGGTTCTCAACAGAACCCTAGTTTCTCCCATGTTTAAGCTCAGTTATTCACTATTAGACAGCATGTTTCTAGGTTTATAATGTTACCGAATGCACTATTTAACTAGGGGTTTTGAAGTAATTGTTCTAATTTCTAATAGATGATCATCTCTATGTCTATTCCATCTTCCTTATTATCTCCATGTCATCTCATGATGAGAAAGAGTATATCAACTTGTTGTTAAACTTATTTAGAAGTTCTTAAACTGTCGTGCTTTCATGACATCCTAAGCCTCCATGATTATTCAGTGTTTTCCTTAGAATAGAATTTTGTAAAAGTGTTATTTGAAAGTCATGCCACCCCGATGGTACTGACTCACCGTTCTATTGGTTTCTATGTTATTGCACACCCTAATTCTGGGTGTAGTTGGAACCCTCCGCCGGATATTCTTTCCGTCGGACTGGAACCACTATATCAAGGCCTCCGTAAGTCTCTGCGAGCCTGATTCCCACTAGGATGCCGAGCAGGTTGTACCCTGAAAACCCTGAAAATAACTGAAATCCACATCCTACTGTGTAGGAAGGGATTCAATCGGCCTTTGAAAGGGAGGAACGAGGCTCTGTCCAAGTTCTTCCAGTTCTGTTGTGAACGCGGGCCTTGAAGAACTACGTTCAAGCCCCTATTTTGTGATGGCGGCGGACCGATTAGACCGCTTTCACCTCATCTTGACGGATCGTGGTTCTTGCTTGACCATGTTATCCTTATCGCGGCTCTCTGCCTGACCGCGTTCTGTCTGGTTGTGGTGACACGACCAACCGCGTCCTTGTGATCGCGGATCAGTTCTAACCGCGTTATAGCCCAGTATTCCAAATTCTTATTTTCTGCGTTTGTATTATGGAGATTCGAGTCTAGTCCAGATTCTAGTCTCTCCCGGCTATTATTCCTTGATATTCATGACCTTTATTGTGTCTATTCTATAATCTTACTCCTAGAAATCATTTGAATCCTAATTCTTAAAGACTTTCCCCTTGGATTAATGAGATTGTTTGTTGGAATTCTTCTAAGAAATCTATATCTCTACTCGAATTGCCTTGGTTACATGACTTGTCCTTAGAATAATCTTACTTTTACTTGAGCATATTATTGAAAATTCTATTGCCATTATTAATTGTCTAGAAAATATTGATATGGGACTTTGGGTCCACTGTGACACTCAATGTTATGCGATATTTATAAGGGCCTAGAGTTGGTCCTAGGGGCGAGACAAAGCCCAAAAATACATCGGTATTATGAATGATCAGGTGTAACATTGCACCAACTACATGCAAGATTGGTTCTAGACAAATTTACATACTTGGTAAGATTTGTATATGTGACTTGACATATTCTGGATATTGATGCCCGGTAGGGCAATTCGTTGATATGAATTCAGCTAATTGTGATATCTAGTGCATGTTATTGGCTATTCATTCCTTAACTCGTACTTGCGATTCCTGGTCTACCTTGGATATTCATTGATCTTGCCACTCTATCTTGATTGTATTTGAGTTTTTCGTCATGCTTCATATAATAATTCTTCATGAAATATTAATCGGCTAATCACTTATAGTTTGCCTGATGATAGAGATGTAATTCCTACTGAGTGTTTTCTCTCACTCAGTTTCTTCTTAATCATTTTTCAGATAATAATAAAGATGTTCCACATGATGGGGAGAGACAAGAGTGAAAGAGATTCTAGAGTCTTGAAGATTGTGCCTTTTTATTTTCCTGAGTATAGTCCTGTAAATTTGAGTCTTTTTTTCTTTCTCTTTATCAATGTAAGAGTGAGTCAATAAAGTTATAATTATGACATTTTTGAAAATCAATAAAAGTATATTTTGTTCATTTTTGGTCTCTTGGTGTCTTTATTGGTTTACTCTGATTACCATGAATGTATCGCTGCCACGTTCCGAGCATATTTCTGCTGCTATCGATTCGGGACGTGACATTGTCTCATAGAGCACCCTCGACCGTAGCACAACCCCCTTATGTGAGTGCTTATTCTAATTTTTAACGTCGCAGAATTTAGAGTTATAATATTGTTACTTAGATTTATAATACTACTATTTAGTATTGAGATTGAACTCGAGTTGGGAGATCCAAAATATGAAATATCAGTCTAATCGACGTGTCAATTGTTCCAACATGACTTGGGTGGTGAGAGTGACTTAGGAGAGTTGACGGAGTCTAAATTGGATACCCAGTTTGGGATCAACACTCAAATTATCTTTTTCTGAACTAACTTAGTTTAAAATTAAAAAATTTAGGTTGGGAGGTCCAAAATCTGAAATATTACCTTGATCGGTATGTCGATTGTTTCAACACAAATTGGGTGGTGAGAGTGACCTAGGAGAGCTGACGGAATCCAAATCGGATACCCAACTTGGGTTATGCGCTCAAAATAGTATTCTCCCTTATAACTTAGTTTAATACAAACTAAAGGGCTCAAGTTGGGAGTCTAAAATCTAAAATACTGATCTGATCGATATGTCGATTGTTTCAATACGACCTAGGTGGTGAAAGTGACTTGGTAGAGCTAACGAAATCTAAATCGGATATCTGATTTGGGCTCAACGCTCAAAATAGCATTCTTACTTATAACTTAGTTTAAAATAAATCAAATAGCTCAAGTTGGGGGTCCACAATCTGAAATACTAGCCCGATCGACGTGACAATTATTTCAACATGATTTAGGTGGTGAGAATGATCTGTGAAAACTGACGGAATCTCGACGCTCATATTACCTTTTTCCAAACTAACTTAGTTTAAAATCAAAGGACGTGGGTTGAGGGGTCCAAAATCTAAAATATCAGCGTAATTGGTATGTAGTTGTTCCAACACAATATGGGTGGTGAGAGTGACTTGAGAGAGCTAACGGAATACCAATCAGATATCCGGTTTGGGTTCAACGCTCAAAATAACATTCTCTCTTTTAACTTAGTTTGAAACAAACCAAAGAGCTCAAGTTGGGAGTCCAAAATCTGAAATACCGGCCTGATCAACATGCCTATTGTTCTAAGCTACAAGAAAAAGCGGGATTTGGGACGGAAATTTGCGACGGAAATTTGGGATGGAATTTCCGTCTCAAATTTGGGACGGAATATTTTCCGTCGTAAATTCTGTCCCAAATATGGAATTTGGGACGAAATTTGGGACAGAAACTATTCCGTCCCAAATTTGGGACGAAATTTGTGACGGATTTTTAGAACTGTCTGAAATTTAAGACCAAGAAATTGTGACGGACCGACTCCGTCGGAAATCTGTCTCAAAATCCGTCGCAAAACACATTTGCGACGGATTTCACGAGGGCCCCCTTGTGAAATCCGTCGCAAATGTGTTTTGCGACGGATTTTGAGACGGATTTCCGACGGAGTCGGTCCGTCACAATTTCTTGGTCTTAAATTTCAGACAGTTCTAAAAATCCGTCACAAATTCCGTCCCAAATTTGGGACGGAATAGTTTCCGTCCCAAATTCCGTCGCAAATTCCGTCCCAAATTCCATATTTGGGACGGAATTTACGATGGAAAATATTCCGTCCCAAATTTGAGACAGAAATTCCGTCCCAAATTTTCGTCCCAAATCCTGCTTTTTCTTGTAGTAATTAAACACGATCTGGGTGGTGAGAGTGATTTGGAAGAGCAGACAGAATCCAAATCGGATACCTGGTATAGGCTCAGTACTTAAATCACTTCTTTTCGAACTAACTTAGTTTAAAGTTAAAGAACTCGGATTGGGGGTTCAAAATGAGAAATACCAACTTGATCAGTGTGCCGATTGTTCCAGCACGACTTGAGTGGTGAGAGTGATCAGAGAGAGCTAACGGAATCTAAATTGGATACCCGGTTGAGCTCGATGCTCAAAATAACATTCCCCCTTATAACTTAGTTTAAAATCAAAGAACTCGAGTTGGGGGTCTAAAATCTGAAATATTGGTCTGATTGACTTAATGAAAGAATTCACGTACGTATCATATTGTTTTGAATTTATAAAATTAATTAATTAATTTAATTCAATTTTTAAATAATTTTTTCATATAAATCTAATGTTAACTTTTTCTTAATATAGGATCCTCCAGTAGGTGGTGACGGTGGAGACGAGCAGGATGGGAAGAATGAGGATATTGATAACATTTCTTAATTTTTTATCATGTTGTAATAAATTGATAATTTTAAAATATTATATTTAAATAATTTTTAGTGGAATGCGATTATTATTTTATTTTTTATTGTGATGTGTGTATGCTATGTATTGTTTTCTATTTAATGTGCATTGTTTTATATATTTGAACATGTTTTTTATTTTTTTTAATTTATTAAAAATATTAAACATGTAGGGATGAATTTAGGGACAGATTTATTCCATCCTAAATTTTAGGGACGCATTTAGGGATGACTTTCGAAATTCAGTTGCAAAATATTAGATTTTTTATTCTTTAAAAAAATTAACTTTTAGAGACGGATTTAGGGATGAATTTCATATTCTATCTTTTGATTTTAGGGATGGATTTCAAATTCTGTCATAAAATATTGAGTTTTTTTACTTTTTAAAAAATAATTTGCCAATTTGGGACATAATTTATGACGATTTTTATTTCCGTTCCAAATCTTGGGGACGCATTTTGGGATGGATATTAAATTCCATCCCAAAATATTTTTTTAATTTTTTTAAAAAAAATCACCAATTTAAGATGAAATTTGTGATGATTTTTAATTTCGTCCCAAATGTTAGGGACTGATTTAGAGACAGATTTTAAATTCCATTCAAAAATATTTTTAATTTTTTAAAAAATCACCAGTATTAGGGATGAATTTTAAAATCCTTCTCAAAATATTTTTTAAAAAATAATTCACTATTTTTAGAATGAATTTAAGATGGAATTATTTCCGTCACTAATTTAGGACGAAATTTTTTTTGCCCCAAATTAGTGATGAGAAATATCAGATAGCCATTTTTTGTATCTATTCTATCTCAAATCCATCCCAAATCTCTTTGGCCGTCTTTGACAACGACTTGGTCCCTCGGTTAGTCGACACCGGCTAACCGAGGGGCCCCACCTCCGCTCGCCCTCCCCCTCACACAATCGGCTAACCGAGGGTCGATTATCTCAATCGACCCTTCGGGGTCGGTTAGTCGCCCCCCTTACCCGGATGTCAAAGGTGCCCTTTAGAAACAATTTGGGATGGAATGGGCACATATTTTGGCTCTCCGTATTCCTGCATTTTCTTATAGTGCACGTGTTAAATGGCATGAAGAGGTGACAACGTAACGGGGTGTCGGACCGCCTAGCATTTGGTTGTACACATGTGGTTGACTGACATTTGCATCGTCATTAATGCAGATGAAATTAGAAAAATAGGCGGAAGTGTCCAGAGCATCGAGAATGCACCACGTACTCAAGTTCGGTGGGTCGTACGAAGAGCCCACATCATCACCCTTCTCTACTATGAGACAACTTTCATCATTTGGTAGAAGAACTACCACTTCTTCATTTGGCACGGCTGGTGCAATCTCCTTACCTTCTTCATTATTTTCAATCTTATTTTTTTTCCATTTCTTCTTTCAACAACTTTTTGTAATCAATTTTCTTGTGACCTAGAATACCACGACGATAGCATTTGCCGTTGATTCTGACTCTAGATTTTGTTCCCCAGCCTTTGTCTTTATATTTTGCTCTGCCACGGTCTTTTGTCGCCCGGACATGTGAATTTGAGGTATCCAATCGCTTTCTTATTGTCTCCTCGTTCAATAGATTACTGGTTACATAATTCATAGTAAACACGTCATCTGGAGTAGAATTACTCAGAATAATTATGAGAGTTTTCTAACTATCTGACAAGAAACTGTGTAACAACAAATTTTACAACTTATTTTTTTTAGCATCGTCTTCGTTGTTGACAATTGGTTCATGATGCCCTACACTTCATTCAAGTGTTCTTCAACTAAACTCCGCTCTTTAAGAGGTTCATCAATTGCATTCTGAATCAAGAATGCTTTGTTTTATGACATTTACATCCATCTCATCTCACATGGTGAAGAATGCCAAAATCTATCTCAGATACCACCGTGTTAGGATAAAATAGCTAAACTTGTTTCCCCCCTTCAAGTACATGAATATTGAGTATGAACTCAACAGCCACGCCAGCACAAGATAAATAGAAGCAAATAAAATGCCACAGAGATGGCATACAAAATTTATATGGAAAGCTTCAAAAATGGGGGAAAGTCACCGGACAAATCGGATCCACTAGTTCACAGCCTCCACTCCCATACTAAATCTAAGAATAACAATCTCCACACAAATATAAAAAACATGCATAATATAGGAGGAGAACCCCCGGGGAAAGAGGTGTCCGTGGAAGTCGGAAGACACAATCGCCATTCTCCCTTCTTCTTCCTCTCTCTTCTCTCTCGCTCTCGCTGATACACCGGCCCGGGAAGACGCCCCTGTTGTCGCAGTTTTTCTTCCAGGAAGACGCCCTGTGTTTTTCTCGTTCGCGAAGAAAAACCATCCGGCACACAACCCCAGCGCTCCCTCTTTTTCTCTGTGGAAGAACGAAACCCCTCTCCCAACAATACGAACCCGCCCGCCCAAAGGAGTAAATGGGAGCCCGGCTTGGACTGCCTGGTGCGGGGTTTGGTTCCGGCGTCTCTCGTGACCCAGCTGGAACAGGGCCCAGCCGGAATATTCTCTTGTGGCTGGAAATCACCAACGGTCGGCGCCACGGTCACCAAAATGAGGATTTCTCCTAACAAACATATAGACTGCCACCCATCTCCGATAAACTAGACTCCTCTATTCCTAAGCAAGAAGGAAAAGCTACTTGGCTTAAAAAATCAGATCTTATGAAGTGATGGGGGTCTATCTAACTATATATAAATGAAGGTGGGCGAAGATTTGCATAGATAAGCACGCTACTTTTTTTTTACTTGAAGTCTTGAGCAGACTCTTTTACCGGTTGGAGGCTATCACACTCTGGCCCTCACGGTGCCGCCCGGCAACGACAAATGCTGGGACCCCAGCATGCCTTAAAGAAAGTTCCGGTGGCCATGATGGAAAAGTAACTTGCGAAGGCAAACCCGAAAACGACTTTCCAAGAAGCAGCAACCCCCATCGGAAAAAAAAAAATATTCGAACGCCGGCCGTTTGACCAGAGGTTTTGCGTAGTTATAATAGTCTCGTACTTATAATGAATTAAAATATAATATATTAATGAAGTTATTTTCATTCACTATCTTAAAATCTTGAATTAGATGATCTAATCTAATGATTTTTTATGACATCAGAGTCTATAATAATTGTGATATGAGTTGTGCACTTCAAATTAATCATAATTCACATGACGGAATCTAAATCTACAAACATGTGACGAGACGTGTTAAAATATTCTCGTATTAAAAATATATTAAAATATAATGCGGTTATATTAGTACAACTCATATTAACTAAACTCTCTTCAAACACTTTAAAATGTTAAATTAGATGTTAAAATCCAAAAAATTTTAATATGCGTTCACGAGCACGGCTGTTTAATGACGCACTATCTATCCCACTTGCACCGTGGTGCCCGTGAAGAGTCTCACCTCACATAAGCGAGAGCCATCCTCTGTGGAAACCGATCCCCTTCGCAGGGTACGCTTTGTTTCAGATATGCTTCTGAAGGTTCTTCTCCCGTGTCTTCTCCTTCGTCTAGCAGCCACTGTTGATGTCGAGTTCGCCTTCAATGGATTCCGGGGAGCCGAACTCAGCCTGGACGGCACGGCGACGATCACCCCCGCGGGCCTCCTGAGGCTGACCAACACCACCAAGCTGCTCAAGAGCCACGCCTTCTACTCCACCCCCATCCGCTTCAGGAGCTCCCCCGCAGGTAACGTCTCCTCCTTCTCCTCCACCTTCGTGTTCGGGATCGTCCCCGAGTTCGCCGACCTCAGCGGCCACGGGATCGCCTTCTTCTTCTCCCCCTCCAAGGATCTCCCCAGAGCCATAGGAAGCCAGTACATGGGCCTCCTCAGCCCGTCCAGCAATGGCAACTCGTCCAACCACATCGTTGCAGTGGAGCTGGACACCATCCAGAACCCGGAATTTGCAGACATAAATCCCAACCATATCGGCATTAACATCAACAGTATGAGGTCCTACATATCGCTTCCTGCCGGTTATCACCCTCGAGGCGGCGGTGGTTTCAGAAACCTGAGCCTTATAAGTGGCCAGCCGATGCAGGTCTGGGTGGAGTACGATGGCGCAGAGATGCAGCTCAATGTGACATTGGCTCCCTTGGGAGAACCCAAACCCAGTATTCCTCTGTTGTCTTCCACCCCCAACCTCTCAGACGTCTTCTTCGAGAGCATGTATGTGGGCTTCTCATCGTCTTCGGACCCATTTCTGACATCCCATTACGTAGTTGGTTGGAGCTTCAAGGTGAACGGGAAAGCTCCAGCTCTGAACCTCTCCTTTCTCCCTGAGCTCCCCCGGAAATCCATACCAAAGGAATCGCATACCTTGGCTATATGGCTCTCGACGTCCCTGTCGGTGATCTTGCTTATTGCAGTTGGTGGAACAGTGTTCCTGGTGAAGAGAAGGATCAAATTCTCCGAGATAGTTGAAGACTGGGAGCTGGAGTACGGACCGAGCCGCTTCTCGTTCAAGGACCTGTTCATTGCCACCAAGGGATTCAGCGACAAGGAGGTGCTAGGTGCAGGAGGCTTCGGCAAGGTCTACAGGGGCGTCTTGCGCAAGACGAACACCGAGATTGCAGTCAAGAGGATCTCCCACGATTCCAGACAAGGAGTGAAGGAGTTCGTAGCAGAGATCGTGAGCATCGGGCGGCTCCGGCACCGGAACCTGGTCCAACTCCTGGGGTACTGCCGGCGAAAGGGAGAGCTTCTCCTGGTCTACGACTTCATGGCCAATGGCAGCCTGGACAAGCTTCTCTTCGATCAAAGCCCACCAAAGCTGGACTGGAACCAGAGGTTCCGAATCATCAAGGGCGTGGCTTCGGGTCTCCTGTACCTGCACGAAGAATGGGAGCAGGTCGTCGTCCACAGGGACATCAAGGCGAGCAACGTCCTCCTGGACGCCGACCTGAACGGGAGGCTGGGCGACTTCGGCCTGGCCAGACTCTATGACCATGGAGGTGCTCCTCAAACCACCCATGTGGTGGGAACGATGGGGTACCTAGCCCCGGAGCTGGCCAAGGCCGGCAAGGCCAACAAGGCCACCGACGTCTTCGCCTTCGGCATCTTCCTCCTCGAGGTCGCCTGTGGGAGGAGGCCGATAGAGCCGCAGGCGCCGGACGAGGAGGCTGTCCTGGTGGATTGGGTCCTGTCGTGCTGGACCCGGGGTGCCATCCAGGAGGCCGCCGATGCCAAGCTAGGTGACCAGTACGTGACGGAGGAGGTGGACGTGGTGCTGAGGTTGGGATTGCTGTGCTGCGACCCCATGCCCACCGTCCGGCCGAGCATGCGCCAGGTGACGCAGTTCTTGGAGGGCGACGTTCCCCTGCCGGAGTACACATCGAATTATCTGAACGGCAGCGTGATATCGCTGCTGCAGAACGAGGCCTGGGATACCCACATGCTCTCTTGCCCGGTTGGTTCCACCACTGAATCGGTCCTCTGCGACGGCCGGTGATTGCTTGTCCTACGAGGAAAATTGCTCGTTAATTTGAGGCCATGGACGTCTCTATATCATCCCCTGATGTTTTTCGTGAAACACAAAGACTCAATTTTGAACACTCTTTTCTTTTTCTAATGGTGTATGATGCTGTAAAAGTGATCATTAATTTGTTTGATAAATTTTGTTGCAACTTTTTCCTGTTTTGTTTTCGTGTACATGTAATCACTTGTACAGTAAATAGAGTGGATCATTTGATGACGCCTATCGGATTCTGCATACTTGATGTATTATACTTTGATATATATGCAATGGATGCAAGGAAAATATGGAGGGCATATATAGTCGAAAAGGAAGGAAAGGGTTTGGAGTTGGGGGGGGGGAGTGTTTAGGCTCTCCATGACTTAAATCATAATAATGTTCTTAATATACGAGTATAATTAAACTTCTCTTCAATTTATTTATCATAATATATATATTCGTCTACTACATGAATTTCAACATTGCTAAAGATCTACCGGTTGCTACTCTACTAATAATGTGGCAACCAATCACACCTTAAACAATGACCATATATATTTTCGGTAGCTACTCGGCAAAGGGAAGTCGTGACCATGTGAAGCTCAGCTTCGTTCTCCAGTTACTGTTCTGGCTTCGACGTTCAAATTGACAGGCCCACTGTTGCACGGGGGAAATTTTTATGTGTTTACTACTCTGCCTCACTTTGCTCACGGCGGAAGAATTAATTAATTAAATATGTGTGAAGCTCTTGTGGCTGGACGGTGCTCTCTCACCTGCTCAGCCGTCCTTCAGTGGCTGCTCTTAATACGTCTCCACTTTCACTGTAGTAATCCAATTAACCTTGTGGAGCGCTCATTAAGGACTTTTGGAGCACCCTGATAAACTGTGACCACGGTTTCTTTCATCTACGGAAAGTAACCATCACATTCCACTGATATTTTAACTTGGTTCTCATCCTGCGGCAATAATCCGTGATCCAGTGGCATACTGTGCGCCTAAACTGTGGCTGCAGCCCCCCGCCCTGTCAACTTTTGGGCAGGATTCCCGGAAGGCAATGGCCATTCATGAGTGGGGACACTCATTGAGGGCTGGGATTGGTGGGGGCAGTTCTCCTGGGGTGATCAACCTTCGGGTCCATCTTGGCTTACTACTTCTTTTGTGGCCCACTTGTCATTTTGCATAAGTGTGTAGTTTGGTCACGGTGGGGAGTCCAAGTCCTTGTCAGTGCACTGGCCAGTGAAGAAGGCCCATCCTGGAAGAAAAGAAAAGAAAAGAAAAACAAAAACTTAAAATAATTTGATCAATTTGTGGCGGATTTGGGGCATCTGGCCATCCACAGTCAACAGATTCACCGCAACCTGATAAGACCCAGGAGTCTTGGGATATTAATTTGCTTCCTTCAACATGGAATTTCTTGGCATGGACTATTCAGATCATCCACGCACTTCCATGCTCCCCAGTTGCCGAGAAACACGCGGACACCCAAACGAGAGACTTCCTCATCTGTTCTTAGTGGCCTGCGGCAGAGAAGCACGGACAGCCATGGTCTGAGGGGGAGGCGGCTGGGGATCCCTTCAGCTGCTCAAAGTGCTCACCGGTGGAGAGAAATTTGGAATTTGTTGACCATGGTCTTGAAGGTTCTCCTCCTCTTCCTCCTGCTCGAGCTCGCAGCCTCCGCCGACCACGATTTCCTCTTCAATGGATTCCGATCCGCCAATCTGAGCATGGACGGCACCGCAGTGATCACCTCGGACGGCCTGTTGAAGCTGACCAACTCCACCAAGCTGCTCAAAGGCCACGCCTTGTACCCCGCCCCGATTCGCTTCAAGAGGTCCCCGGCCGGCAGAGCGTTCTCCTTCTCCACCACCTTCGCCTTCGGCATCATCTCCAACTACAACCAGCTCAGCGGCAACGGCATCGCCTTCTTCATCTCACCCACCAGCAACCTCACCGGCAACACGGGCAGCCAGTACCTGGGCATCCTCAGCCCCCTCACCATGGGCAACGCCACCAACCATCTCGTCGCCGTCGAGCTCGACACCATCTACAACCCCGACTTCGAGGACATCAACGACAACCACGTCGGGATCGACGTCAACAGCATGAAGTCCATCAACTCTTTCACCGCCGGCTACTACGTCAACGGCTCCAAGGAGTTCAGGAACCTCACCCTGATCAGCGGCGACCCGATGCAGGTCTGGGTCGACTACGACGGTGATGGGATGCAGCTTAACGTGACCTTGTCGCCGCTGGGAGTGGCCAAACCCAGAATCCCGCTCCTGTCTTCAGAGCTCAATCTTTCAGATATAATCCATGAGCAGATGTTTGTGGGTTTCTCCTCCTCCACGGGATCGTTCTTATCTTCTCACTACATTCTTGGCTGGAGCTTTAAGATGAACGGGGAGGCTCGCCCCCTCAGCAACCTGCCTTCGCTTCCTCGCAGGAGAAACCACAACAGGTTGGCTCTGGCTCTGTGGCTGTCTCTGGGCGGGGTGTTGCTGGTGCTGGTGCTAATTGCCGCCGGGGTATTCATCGTGGTGAGGAAGATCAAGTTCTCCGAGCTGCTCGAGGATTGGGAGGTGGACTACGGACCTCACCGGTTCTCCTACAAGGATCTGCACGATGCCACCAAGGGGTTCAAGGACAAAGAGCTCCTGGGCGTCGGGGGATTCGGCAGGGTCTACAGAGGGGTCCTCCCCACCTCCAAGATCGAGGTCGCGGTGAAGAAGGTCTCGCACGAATCCAGGCAGGGGATTAAGGAATTCATAGCAGAGATTGTGAGCATCGGCCGGCTCCGGCACCGGAACCTGGTCCAGCTCCTCGGGTACTGCCGGCGCAAGGGGGAGCTCCTCCTGGTCTACGATTACATGCCCAACGGCAGCCTGGACAGGCTCCTGTTCGACCGGCAGACGACGCCGGGGCTCCCCTGGAACCAGCGGTTTAATATCATCAAGGGCGTGGCTTCGGGGCTCCTCTACCTGCACGAGGAGTGGGAGAAGGTCGTCATCCACAGGGACGTCAAGGCCAGCAACGTGCTGCTCGACGGCGAGCTAAACGGGAGGCTGGGAGACTTCGGCCTCGCCAGGCTCTACGACCACGGGAACGACCCCCGGACGACCCACGTCGTCGGGACCATGGGCTACTTGGCGCCGGAACTCACCAGGACCGGGAAGGCGACAAAGCTCACCGACGTCTTCGCCTTCGGGGCTTTCCTCTTGGAGGTGGCCTGCGGGCGGCGGCCGATCGAGCACCAGGCGCCGGGGGACGAGGTGGTGCTGCTGTCGTGGGTTCTGAGGAGCTGGAGGAGAGGGGCGATCCGGGACTGCGCCGACGCCAGGCTGAGGGGCCAGTACGAGGGGGAGGAGATGGACCTGGTCCTGCAGCTAGGGCTGCTCTGCTCCCACCCGGTGCCGGCGAACAGGCCGACCATGCGGCAGGTGATGCAGTACCTGGACGGCGACGTGCCGCTGCCGGAGCTGTCGACCATTTATCTGGACGCCAGCGTGGTGGAGGTGCTGCAGAACGAGACGTTCGAACGCTACAGCATGTCTTCTCCTTCTTCCTTCTCCACCGATTCACTTCTGTATGGAGGCCGATGACTAGATTTAGAGTACTGCTCTGTTTAAAGAACCGTCTGTAATTTTTCTATATGAAGAGTGAGTGCAATCGATTGGAACTTGGTTTCTTGATCTGAACCAATAAGTATGTACATTCTACATTATTTTTGTTCCATTCTGAATGAAATGGAAGCCACTTCTTCTCAGTAGGAGAGATTAGTACAGGTTGAGATGGAAGGAAACCTCTTCTGATAAGGGGATTACAGATTTTGCATATTTGATAATCTTGTCTCACCAGCAGTGTGCCATCTACAGTCCTAGAATTGTCTTGGTATCAGTCAAAGTCCTTCTATTAAGCTATGGGTATCGCTTAATCCGACTGCAAAGATGCTAGCGTCTTTTCTGGGTCCGCTGCCGGCCTCGGACTCTATACGCTCGAGTTTGGAGCTTCTTTTTAATGTTAACACATCCGAGTCAGGTGTGAACTCTCCGAACTTTTCGATGAGATGCGTTTAAACAAAGGAGGACGGTCGCAGAATTGGAAGCATAGGAATCTAGCCGCGCTCTGTAAAAATGCTACTTCGATTCGCCTTGCTAGAAGACACTTTCTCTCAACTTAAGGTGTTGTTCACACTACCGTGAAATGACGTACGAGGAGAGTAAAATCAATATGACCCACGTGTGACCCGATAAAGTCAGTTATAAGACATCCTAAAATTCACACGGTGCGAAGTAGACTCCCGATAGTTAGCGGCTCACGTCAGACGTCCCAGTACAGATAGACAAAGGATTCACTCACCCTCAAGGTGCATCGACTCAGGCATCTCGGACGTCAGATAACCCTCCGACGACCGAACGTTAGTCTCGCCATCATCGGCCTCTACTCCGATAAGGGCGAGCACGCACCTAGGGTGCTGTAAGACTCGCCTGAAGTCTGAAGATCATATGGCCCGAATAAACTGGTGCAAAACGGGAAACTCTCCACGATCGCGGAGAGATGTTACTCCATGACTCACATCTTTTCCTATTAAGGGATGAGTCTCCACCGTCAGGACAACCGTTATAAATAGACGTCCGATCAGATGACAAAAGGACACGGTCACACACTCAGACTGAGACACTCACATGGAGATGCATAGAAACAGAAAGCCATCTACAGAGAAGCGCCTAGGTCTGCTTCCAAGCACACCTCAAGCCCTGTGACGCGGCGGCGACGTGGAAGACGGATCGACGGGACTCCGGGACACGAACAGGACGGATAGGTTGCTACCTCACGTAGCTCGGCCTCACGCCGGACGGTCTCACACCGGGCGACGCTCAATCCTCACAAAAGAGAAAAGAGAGAAGGGAGAATTCACAAGGCAAAACACCTTAGATTTCAAACTTTCATTCATAAGATTCATCATACGTAACACACCATTTGGGCTCCTTATATAGGAAAGGCCCTATTACATGAATACCTTCACACTTTACTTATTTGTCTATATATCCTAGCCTAACAAGACAAACCCACCAACCAATATTTGACTTGTGGGTTTTAACCAAATAAAATATAAAAATTACACATGTGTTTATTTGACTTAGACTAGCCTAATAAAACGAAAAGAAAAATACATGTAGAGATACATGTATACATACACACATACTCGATACGTAGTATAACACCATAGCCGTAGGCCGAGTCTTCAAGAAGGATCTCCTCCGAGCCATAAGCTCGGTGTCGGGGCAATGCGGCGTCGGCTCCGAGTAGTGGGCCCAGTAGTGGACCCGGTGTCCCCACCAACCCTCCCGGGGCGGCTGGAACTCGACTCCGTCGAGTAAGGGGGGACACGGCTGTGGTAGTGCTCCAGCAGATCTGGATCGAGGCGCTGGAGATCTTCCCGGCTGATCCAGGAATCATCAGAAGGTGGACGGTCCCGCCAGCGGACAAGGTAGCGCTGGTACACCTTGCTCCGTGTAGTGGTTACCTGCTCATCCAGTATCCTCTCAATGTGCTCGCGCGGTACTCTCGAGGCTGTGGGACGCACAAGGGTGGGCTCACTCTCAATGGGAGGAGAAGGCTCGAAAGGGTCACTAGGAATCGCTGTGGGTTCCTTGTAGGCCACGAGATCTGCCACATTAAAAGTCGAGCTAATCCCATATTCGGGAGGTAAGTCCACAACATAAGCATTGGAGCCAATCTTCCGCAGAATTGGGAAGGGTCCATCACTACGGGCCTGCAACTTTTTCACGGCTCCCGAGGGGATTCGTTCGGGTCGGACCCGTACCATAACCAAGTCACCTTCTTGAAATTCATGGTGACGCCTATGCGAATCAGCCAATTTTTTATAAGTCTCATTACTGAGATTGATTTGCTTGCTAATTGACTCATGCAGACTTTTGACATGCTGTGCAAATTCCTCAGCTGATTTGGACGTTCTAGACTCGAGGGGAAGGGGAATGAGATCCACAGGTTTCCTAGGTTTGTAGCCATGCACGACCTCAAATGGACTCATGCCTATGGACCTATTAATGGAGCTGTTGTATGCAAATTCGGCTCTGGGCAAAAGAAGATCCCAAGTGCCAGAATGTTCCCCTACAAGACATCTCAACAGATTACCTAAGCTCCTATTGACGACCTCAGTTTGCCCATCAGTTTGTGGGTGATAGGCAGTGGAAAACTTCAGTTTGGTGCCAACTAGGTGCCAAAGTGTCTTCCAAAAATAGCTAGTGAACCGGACATCCCGGTCAGACACGATGGTTTGGGGGAGACCATGCAGACGCACGACTTCATCAAAGAATAAATGGGCTACTCTAGATGCATCAGATGTTTTGGAACATGCAATGAAGTGGGCCATCTTAGAGAACCTATCAACGACAACAAAGATGGAATCATGCTTGTGAGCAGTGCGTGGTAACCCAAGGATAAAATCCATGCTCACGTCAACCCATGGTTGATCAGGGACGGGGAGAGGAGTGTAGAGACCAGTGTTCTGTTTGACCTGTTTGGCCATGGTGCATGTCCTACACTGGGCTACAATCTTGGCCACATTTCTCTTCAGGCCAGGCCAATAGAAGTGCTCCTCCACAGAATGGATAGTCTTGTTACGGCCAAAGTGACCAGCAAGACCTCCAGCATGCATTTCCCAGACTAGAAAGTCCCGAACAGAAGTCCTCGGGACACATAGTTGCTGCCCTCGAAACAGAAAACCATCCTGGAGTAGATAGTCAGCAAGTGTTGTCGAGGATCCAGCAGACAGAGCAGAATAGGTAGGGCCAAAATCAGGACACTCTCCATAGAGTTCCTTCATGCGATCAAATCCCGTGACCTCTACCCGAACAGTGGAAAGAAGGGAGACCCTTCGACTTAAGGCATCGGCCACCCTATTGTCCTTTCCAGCCTTATGATTTAGGACAAAAGTGAAAGACTGGAGGAATTCTACCCACCGACCATGCCTAGGGTTTAAACCCTTCTGAGAACTAAGGAATTTCAAAGCCTCGTGGTCCGAGTATAAGACAAACTCTTGTGGTAAGAGATAGTGTCTCCAGTGTTTGAGGGCTTGGACCACGGCATAAAACTCCTTATCATAGGTAGAGTATCGAAGCTTTGCATCAGAAAGCTTCTCGCTGAAATAAGCCACAGGGTGGCTCTCCTGGCTAAGCACTCCACCTATTCCTACGCCAGATGCATCACATGAAACCTCAAAGACTTTGGAAAAGTCTGGTAAGCGGAGGACAGGGGCTTTGGTCATAAGCTCTTTATGGCAAGAAAAGCCTGGGAGGCGGCTTTGGTCCACTCAAAATTTCCCTTACAGATGCAATCCGTAATGGGTGCCATAATGGTGCTAAATCCCTGGATGAAGCGTCTGTAGAAGGTGGCTAGCCCGTGGAAACTTCGAACGTCATGGACATTCTGGGGCTCTGGCCAGTCTACTATAGCTCGGACCTTGGATTGGTCCACAGACACTCCATGACTTGAAACCACAAATCCGAGAAAAGTGACCCGATCTGTCATGAATTCACACTTAGTCAGGTTGGCAAACAGGGTTTCTTTCCTCAGGGTCTCGCAGACCTCCCTCAAATGGTGAACGTGGTCCTGAGGGTTGTGGCTATAAATGAGGATGTCGTCAAAGTAGACGACAACAAAGCGACCAATGAGGGGGCGAAGGGTTTCAGTCATAAGCCTCATGAAGGTGCTAGGGGCATTGGATAGCCCAAAAGGCATGACAAGCCACTCATACAGACCCTCTTTTGTTTTGAAGGCTGTCTTCCACTCATCCCCGGGTCGAATCCGGACCTGGTGGTAGCCACTTTTCAAGTCAATCTTGGAAAAGATGGTGGCTCCACTCATCATGTCAAGCATGTCATCAAGACGGGGAATGGGAAATCTATACTTGACAGTGATTTTGTTGATGGCGCGGCTGTCAACACACATCCGCCAGGTGCCATCTTTCTTAGGTGTGAGCAAGGCAGGAACAGCACATGGGCTCTTGCTCACCCTTAGGAAACCTTTGTGGATAAGGTCCTCGACAATCCTTTGGAGCTCAGCATGCTCCTTGGGGTTCAACCTGTAGTGGGGAAGGTTGGGTAGGGTGGATCCAGGGACAAGATCAATGGCGTGTTGAACATCACGCATGGGAGGGAGTGTTGAAGGCAGGTCTTCCGGGAAGATGTCTTGGAAGTCCCGCAGGATTGCCTGGACTTCGGGGGGGACGGAGACCTGGGACTCCTCAGAGGTAATGGTGACGACAACAGCCCAGACAGGGGCACCCTCGGCAACCTCTCTATTCATCTCACGAACACCTATGAAGTTAAGGCGCCTAATCGGGTCATGGTCAACCTTAGGGGCCTTAGGGATGGACATGACAGGTGTAGGAGAGGAGGGAATGGGAAGCTTCCCTTTGGTGGGGGTTGGAGCATTCTCCCGAATTTTGGGGGGTGCAGTGGGTGTGGAGGTAGGACTCTTTCCCGTGACCACCTTTGGGGGTGTTGAGAGCAACTGAATCCTCTTCCCATTGTGGGAGAAGGAACACTCATTAGACCGACCGAATGTAGTAAGGTCTACATCGTAGATCCACGGTCGTCCTAGGATGATGCTACCAACCTTCATGGGCACTACATCACATAGGATCTGTCCTTGGTAGGACTGGAATTGGATGGGAATGACACACGTAGTGGTGACTGGAATAGACGTGTCGTCAACCCAAGCCACGTTGTACAGCCTAGGATGAGGATGAGTAGGTAGACCTAAACGAGAGACAAAGTCTGAAGAGACTGCATTGATACAGCTCCCGTTGTCGAAGATCACCTTGCAGGGTTGGGTTTTCACCATGATATAGGTTTGGAAGATGGAGGTTCGACGCCAGTCGTCCTCCTGTGGGTGTGCTAGGATGCAGCGGACCACACCCAATCTTTCATGGTTAGAGCTCTCGGCAATATCTCCCACTTGCATGTACTCGACATGCGTGCCATCATATCCTGCATCTAACTCCTCAAACTGGGTGATGAGGTCGGGATCGGCCTCATATCTCTCAAGGGTTTCTCCTTCCTGAGGTGGAAGCTCCATGAACTGGGGGTCGGTGATAACCAAGGCTCGGGTTGGGCAATTGGTGGCAATATGCCTTAAGTTATGACATCTGAAGCATCGGACTCCCGAGATAGGGGCTGGTTGGGAGGTGCTAGGGACGACTCCTTTTCCCTTGTCATCTCTCCTCTCAACCGGTGGAGTGTATTCCAGCCTAGGCACAGCTGCGGGTGCAGGTAATGGGTTCCGTGGGAAAGGAGCCGTAGGGGCAACGGCCCTAAGTGGGGTAGCAGTAGGGACGTAGGAGGTGGAGGGGCCAGCTCTCTCAGTATAGCGGACTATGGGGTTTCGGGGTTCAGGTTGGCGGTAGATGGGAACCCGAGGTGGGGCCACCCTTTGAAACCTCTCAACATCTCTTGCAACCTGGTAGGCGTGCTCGAGGGTGTTAACCTCCCGCAAGAATAATTCCCGCTGAATACTCTCGTGTAGGCCAGCCCTAAACCGAGAGAGGGTGACGGAGGCATCCTCCATGACTCGACTCCGAAGGAAGAAGTCATCAAATTTGGTGATGTAATCGTCCACAGACTTTCCATCTTGGGTGAGTTTCTGCCATTGGTCTAAAAGACGCTGATGGTAGGAAGGTGGCAGATACTTCTCCCTCAATTTCTCCTTCATTTCTTCCCACGTGCTGATAGGCTCCTCTCGTCTCCGGGCTAGGAGATTCTCAACATTACACCAGTAGGTCTTGGCTTGACCCAGAAGTTTCATTTTGGCAAACCTCACCCTGGTAGCAGGGGTCATGCGGCGATGCCAATCAAAATATTGGTCCATCCCGGTCTCCCACTCAAGGTATGTAGCGGGGTTGAGGGACCCATCAAAACTTGGAGCGTCAATCTTGACGTTCCGTAAGATGATATCTTCATCGTCGTGGTCTCTCTCTCGAGGCACACGGGCCTCTTGCTCTCTACCTTGGGGAGCCTGATTCGGGCGGGCTTGCTCTCTTTCCTCCCTAGGATTGGCTACGGGATTGCCGTGGCCATTCACTCTTCCTTCCTCCCCTTTTAAACGATCTTCTAAGGCTCGGATCCTCTTATCGAGCTCCGTCCGTAGTTGGCCTATGGACTCTTCGAAGTGGGCCACGAGATTATGCTCGAGCTGGACTAGCATGGCAGTCACGCTCTCTTGATCCATGGGTAGCGTTGAGGGGCGCTCTAGACGGCCAGATGAATTCCTAGACCAACGTGGCATGCACGACCTCGGACCTAGACGATGTAGTCCTGGGACCGATAATTAGCAAGCTATGACCCAAATTTTGTTGGCTAATTGGCAAAGGGCCAATTTGAAGGGACCGGTCAGGGGGAGTTGCTCGCCCGTAGGCGAAGTAGTTGTGGAACTACCTCCTGACAATTAGGGTGCCCTAATGTGACAGTCTAGGGCCTAAAGGATAGGTGCAAGCAAGCACTCTCTCACCGTCCACAGCGATGCACTCAGGAGACTGGTTGTATGGATCGGGCTCTCTCTTACTTCGTCGCGCGGCAATTGAAAAGATACTAAATGAGCAAGTTTGGAGCACGTACCTAGCTGACTGAAAAGTCTAGCTCCGACCGGAGACGAAGGCGAGCGGGGACGTGCAGGCCCGCACGGCGTCGACGAAGCTTGAGCGGTTACAAAGCATTCACTCCACGCAGGGAGGGTTGAATTATTACAAAATCACGTGACTTTAAAATTTCCCACGCAGGGGAACAAATTACTCCAGAATTTCTCCGCGCAGGGAGACTTAGGGGCACTCACGTTCCGTAATTTACGGATCTTCTGTCGGCATCCGGACGGCTCAGACTCAGTCGAGCCGTAGTAGTGGACTTGGGTGTCACAAGAAAGCGACAAGTTAATATATAGATATATAAGATTATATATATCTCGAATATATATATATATACTATATATAACTTAATTGTCAAACTCTTTTTTTTCTTTCTAAATCAAATAACATATAAAGATATATATATATATCTAACACTTTTTTTTAAACACCTCTTTTTTTTTCAAACTTTAATTACTCTTTTTTTTTGACTTTTTTTTTCACGTTTTTTTTTCAAGTCTCTTTTCTTTCAAACCACTTTTTCTCCTTTTTCTAACTTTTTTTTTTGACTTTTGTTCACACTTTTTTTTCTTTTTTTTTCAACACTCCACCTACTGCAATCCCACGCGGTCAAGCGGCGAGAGCGGGAGGCTCGGACTATCAGCCCGGGTGGGCGGACGTGTCTGGCAGCCAGCCAAGGTGGGCTGGGCGGGCGCGGGGGCGTGCAGGCGTGGGCGCCGGGCGAGCAGGGGCGCACGGGCGGGGCGCGGCCGGGCGCAGGGGGCGCTAGGGCGCGCGGGCGGGCCGGGGCCGGGCGCGGCCGGGCGCGCAGGGCGCGGCGCGGCCGGGCGCGCAGGGCACGCGGGGCGCGGGGCCGGGAGCGACCGGGCGCGGGGCACGGGGGCGCACAGGGGCGCAGGCGTTTGCCTGCGCTGGTGGCGGCGGCCTTGGGCGAAAGGCGGGAGGGCGCGGGCCAGGCGCAGGCGGGCGCGACGGCCGGCGCAGGGGCGCGCAGGGGCGGCCGGCGCTGGCAGGCGGGCCGGCGGGCCGGCGCAGGGTAGCCGGGCGGCGTGCTCCGGCTGCCGGGCGCGGGGCTCCGGTGGAGGCTGGAGGCGGGGAAGACGACGCGGGGGGGCGCTCTCCGCCGCGGGTGCAGAAAGAGTGAGAGTGAGAGTACGGGAGGGAGAGAGAGAACTGTGAGAGAGGGAACGAGGGAGAGGGAAAGCAGAGGGAGGGAGAGAGAACGGGAGAGAGAGAGTGATTAACGGGAGAGAGGGATTAAACGAGAGAGAGATTAAATGAGAGAGAGTGATTAACGGGAGATTAAGGGAGAGAGAGAGAAATGAACAGACAGAGGGAGAAAGCGGAGAGAGGGAGAGAGAACGGGGGGTTGAAAAAAATATATATTTTTTTGTCTGTTTCTTTTTTTTTCTCAGTCGATCTCCTTTTTTTTTCTCTATTATTTTTTTTTCTCTTCTCCAATACCTTTATCAACCGAGCTCAACTAAATTTTTTTTTTCCTCTATATTTCTTTTCAAAACTCCTCTCAACCAATACCTCTTCTGCTATTCCTCTCCTTTTGTTTTTTTCACTCTATCAACCTAGAGAGAGAAAGAGAGAGACGTCGAAGACGTCGGGTTGACGGAGGCGCCGTTTGTTGGGCTCTGATACCAATTTGACGCGGCGGCGACGTGGAAGACGGATCGACGGGACTCCGGGACACGAACAGGACGGATAGGTTGCTACCTCACGCAGCTCGGCCTCACGCCGGACGGTCTCACACCGGGCGACGCTCAATCCTCACAAAAGAGAAAAGAGAGAAGGGAGAATTCACAAGGCAAAACACCTTAGATTTCAAACTTTCATTCATAAGATTCATCATACGTAACACACCATTTGGGCTCCTTATATAGGAAAGGCCCTATTACATGAATACCTTCACACTTTACTTATTTGTCTATATATCCTAGCCTAACAAGACAAACCCACCAACCAATATTTGACTTATGGGTTTTAACCAAATAAAATATAAAAATTACACATGTGTTTATTTGACTTAGACTAGCCTAATAAAACGAAAAGAAAAATACATGTAGAGATACATGTATACATACACACATACTCGATACGTAGTATAACACCATAGCCGTAGGCCGAGTCTTCAAGAAGGATCTCCTCCGAGCCATAAGCTCGGTGTCGGGGCAATGCGGCGTCGGCTCCGAGTAGTGGGCCCAGTAGTGGACCCGGTGTCCCCACCACCCTGCGAGCACTCGCTATACATAGTGAGCACCCCTAGAAGCTCCATCTTGAATCCAAGCTTGAACACTCTACTCTCAACCTTCGTTCTCCTCTTCATCCTCTATTGATCCTCATATAACATGGTCCTTACTTAAGCATCGGAGGGTTATCTCCTAAGGTAACACTAGTGACTCCAAGTCATTTTGGTCTTTGGAGTCCGAATGAACTGTCACCTCGTGACTGACACACCTGCACAATAAACGAAATAAAAAAAAATTGTGTTCCCCACAGAGAGCTGACTGAATCTAAATTAAAATTCTGATTTGGGCTTAGCATTCAAAATAACCCGTTTAGGAATTTACGTATAAAATTAAAAAAGTCAGGTTCGAGAGTCCGATATATGAAATACATATCCGATCAGTATGTCAATTATTCCAACACGACCGGAGAGGTGAGAGTGATTCATGAAAGCTAACCGAATTCAAATCAGATTTTTGACTTGGGCTCGGAGCTCAAAACAATCCATTTCGGAAGTAAGTTTAGTTTAAAACTGAAGAATGCCAAATCAATTTTTTATTTTAATTTGTTTTTTAAAAAATTATTTCGTATATTCATGTCTAATATTTTTTTATTTTACATATTCAACATAGGATTCTACTACACATTAGTCGGACCACGATAGGAAAGATAAGGAGGATGACAAGGAGAATCTTCCATGATTTTTTTGGCTATTATAATAAAATTATACTTTTTAAATTTTGTATTTAAACATTGTATAGTGTGTTTTAGATTGGTAATTTTCTTGTTGGTGTGATATTTTATTTTTGAAATAGATTTTTTAATATTTTTATAAATAAAATATGAAAAATAGAAATATTTAGTGATGGATTTGCAAGAATTTTTTTTGAATGTCTTACGACGAAAAATTCAGGGGCGAATTTGAGAGAGAATCTGCTCACTAACTTGTGATTGATTAACGTCAAAAATTATTTTGTCACTAGAAATGATGCTGCTTTTAGAGAAGAATTTGCAACGAAATTATCCATTGCAAATTGCGACGGATTAGTGCCGGAGAATATGTCGTCGTTAAAAAATGACGTTGATGTTTCAAAGAGGAATTTTAGGTAGAATATTCCATCGCAAAGTTGCGACGAATTAACATCAAATTTCTGTTCGTTGCTAATAAACGATGGCCGATAATTTCGCATTAGATTTGAGATAGAAGTTGTCCATTCCAAATACGTCGGATTTGAGATGGAAACTGTCCGTTGTGAGTTTATTACGTATTTGCGATGGAAATCTTACTCGTCAAAAATTGATGAGTATTTTTTAGTGACCGACGTAATTCGCCGTAAATTTGTGTCTATTACATCGCCGAAAATCTAGCTCGTCAAAAATTAGTGAATATTTTTTAGTGACTGACTTAATCCATCGTAAATATGTGTCCACCCCGTAGTTAAAAAGTTTCTCCATAAATTGGCATTAAATGTGTCCTACGCAAATCTCACTTTCCATTGTAATATCTCTACCCTCATGCGCCACTGGCACATGACAAATATAAAGAAAACTCGTTATATCTAACCCATCACTTCGAATTAGGGCCGTCAATGGATCGGACCCGGGTCAAGTTTAGGTCGGCTCGGTCCGGGCCCGACTTATCAAGATTAAGGCCCGAGCCCGATTCCGAGCCGACCTATGTGAGGTTGGGCCGGGTCGGGCCCGACATTATGTAAAAAATACAAAGTCCGACTAAGGCCCGTCCCGACCCGACAACTTAAATAAATAAAAGAATAATAAAAAATAATAGATTTAATAATATAAATCTTATAATTTCATTAAATTAATTAAAATTTTATATTAATTACATAATTTGTATGAAAAGAGAATTTTAAACTTTCTAATTAAATAAAATAATATAATTTTAATTAATAGTTTTAAAATTTTTGATATTAAATAAAAAAAGAGAACGGACCGGGCCGGCCTACAGGCCGAACTCAAAGCCCGAGCCCGGCCTGCGGGTCTAGTTGGGCCGGGCTTTTAGGCCCGACTAAAAGTTCACGGATCGAAAAGGATCTTACGACCCGGCCCAAAATCGGACCAGACCTGCGTACCTATCAGGCCGACCCGACCCATTGACAGTCCTACTTCGACTGCGTGGATGCCGAAGCCCATTCCTCACATGGGCGTACAAAATTGAAAGGGGCTTCATAATAAAGTTCCCAATATGAGTTGTATAATTTGATGTGGCCCAAATATGATACCGTATAATCTGATTCAGTCCCAACTAGAAGTGACTCGGACTATCTAAGATTAGTCTAATATCTCGTTTTGATTTAGATATAAAACGATATCGCAGACTGGATATAAATCACACCTATACTACAACCCATACTCCACACATGGATGACAGGTAGAGCTGTAAATAGGCCTCTGGTTGACCCGATGGATCCGCGGACCTTACCCTATTTTAAGTTGGACCATAGAGATCTTTTTAATCCGTGGGATCTTAGTTTGGTCTAAAAATCGGTAGTATTATCAATGAGTCAGACTGACCCGACGAGTCTACATGCCTGGCCCGATTTCAAGTCAGGCCGACATGCCCATTTCAACTTACAGACTTGAGGAGGATAAAATCAGCTCGACCTATATAAGGCCCAATTCTGCCAGGCCCATTCGGGCCCATGGTCTACTTCGCGCCCAAGGGCTCCCGATAGCCGCGGCCTGTGACAAACGGCCCACAACGATTGAGCCTCAGATTCGCCAACGCAGGAAGGACTTTGACCCAGGAGCAACGGCCACCGAATGACTCTCCGGCGATCGAACGTTACCTCCCACGACATCGGCCTTGACTCCACTAAGGGCGAGCACGTTCCACGGGCACCGTAAGACTCGCCAGAGGACCGTTCGGCTTCGGAAGAACGGGCCCTCAACGGAAAACTCCCCACGATCGCAGGTGACGTTACTCCACAACCAACGCCTTTCTCTGCTAAGGGACTGACCCTTGCTACCAGGACAACCCCCTATAAATAGGACTCTGACGGACAAAGCAGGGGACAGGGAATTTCACTAGGAAACATGCACTCAGCTCCAAACAAGGGAAAAGAAGAGCCATCTTGTTGTCCAGAGAGAAAGCCCGCATCTAGCTCCGGCTGCCCTCCGAGCACCTCTACCGCTCAGCGAGCACTCTCTGAGTGCTCGTTGACCACGGCGAGGACCTTTTTTGAAGGCAACTTGTCTCTCCAGACTTACTTCGAAACCTCCCAATTCTCTCTCCCATATCCTTTTTACTGCTCCCTTATCTCTCAAGTGCTGACTTAAGCATCAGAGCATTGTCCCCTGTAGTAACGTATGGGGCTCCTTCTGACGCCTTTCGTTTTTGGTGTTTGTAGGCTTCCACGAGTGTCAGGCGGTCCTCCCCAACAAATAAATAGAAAAATGTGGTACGAGAGTTAGGAACCATTTTTCCACCCCTATAAGACTCTTAGTTGGGTATAAAATCTCTCCTCGTGAATACCTTCGAGTCGGACTTGGACTTTTAGTTTGACCTGCAGATCACTTGGCCCATTTTTTCTTTATTTCTTTCTCTTATAAAATTATTTTAGTTAATTAAAAATTTATTTTTTATTTAATTTAATTAGATAAATTAAAGTATTACTTTTAGATAAATTAACATCTAAAACATCAATTAATTTAATTAGATAGTATATTTTCTATTTTTACATGTTTTATTTTTATTATTTTTATTAAAATTGTCAGGTTAGATCAAATAAATTCGAACCTTATATTTTAGTCAAATAGTTGGATCAGACCCCCCTAACCCTTACTCGGCCCAAATTTAAACTTTATTAGCCCCGCTTTGTTTTGGGATTAAAAGTAACCTGATTAAATTTAAGTGGATTTATTTTATCCACTTTTATTCTTTTTTACTTTGACATAGTACTGGATTAAATTATCCCATCTGTGGAGGTGGGATAAGTTAATTCGTCTTAAATTCGATTAAGTCACTCTTAAGCAGACTACCTAAATTTGCTCTCGTCAAAACAAAATGACTTAGGGCGAATTTGACAACCGGTTAAACCGGGGTAGGGTGAGATAACTGACTCCGGGTGTGTTAAGATGCTTTGACAGCGAGCGTACCCTAACTGGGCTCGGTTGGGTTACCACCCTAACCGGCCGATTAACTCAATCGACCTCTCGCCATCGTCTAAGTTGCCCGACCCCGGTTAACGCCTCTCCTCCACGGTACTTTCCCTTTTCACCCCCGGCCATGATCTTCCCTTCTCTGGTTTTCATTCGTCCCACCCAGCGTCGAAGGCGGCGAGAAGGCATTCCCGTCGGGGTGGTTTCGTGGTCAATCGTCGGCGCCGACCCCGGTTAAGGCCTCTGTTCTTCTCTCCAGCATTTACGACCCCGGACTTCTTTATCTCTGGTTTCCAATCTTCCCAGGCAACAAAAACCGGGAGGCGGCGAGAGGGGCAACTCGCAAGATTGCCATTCCACTCCACCGCCGGCGCCGACCACAGTTAAGGCTTGTCTTCTTCTCTCTGGCACGGGACTTACCCTTTTCACCCCCGATCCTTCATGCGTATGCTTTCCATTCTTCCCAGGCAGCGGCACCGGAGGGTTTGAGGTCTGTACGTCGTTGCAGTAAGGCCGCAGATCCGGCGATGTCCTCGTCGACCAGTTTCCTCTCTGGTCATTCTGCTGTTTTGTGTTGTCATTTCTCTATCGCATGACTACACGATCGGAGGGGAAGGGCAAGCTCGCAGTAACACGACAGATCCAGCACGCAGACGATCCCTCATAACCTTTCGTCTGATCATTCTACCTCCCGAACTTTTTTTCTTTCCCCGACCTGGGACCGACCGGTTGTCAGGCATAGGGTTTCTTTCCTCCTCCCTACCGTTCTGTGTTTGACTACACGCAGCCTTGAATCTGTGTGGTCTTCTCACTGTCAGGCATCAGGAGTGAGCATTCAATCCTCACCAACGACGCAGAGACGGGGGTAACAGCAAAAGCCCCTTTCCCTACGCCCGAGAGTCACAGGTCCCTTCCCTGTAGCATGTATTGCTCTTTCTTGTCTTTTACCGGGACAGGCTTCAAACAGCAGAGGCTTCGTCTGTAATATTCAATTCGACCGAGGGGGGCTTCATCTCATCTATAAGTTGAGCACTCTGCTTCCTTCTTTGCATCTCCCTGCGTCCAATGCACAACAGCAACCACGACAACCATTTCCTCCTCCTCCTCTAATTCTCCTGTCATCACCGGGTTCGCCCTTTAACTTAAGTCCATTTGCACTGTATGCTGTTTTGTTGGCTTCGTCTCTTGCTAGTAGTTTTCTTATCTTTATTTCAATATAAATGTTGGATCCCAAGCTTGACTTACTCTACATTGTTTCTGCTGACACTCTATACTGCTGAAGGGGGAGGAAGCGTAGGCGTCCAAATATGTCCGCAGCAGGTACATTTCCCATTTCACTTAACATTTTTTTATACACCATCCATGGCATTTTATCGAATTCTCCATAAGTTAGGCCCTCTTGTATGTAGCCACTCAGTCCATGGATCATGTACATGTATGCTCGAAATTTTTTTCCGTAGAATTATAATAGATAAGATTTTATTTTGGATTGACTGTGTTTTTTTGACAAGGAGAATTGTGAATCTATATGGTATTAACACTATCACAAGGATTAGTATGTTGGAAATGTATTGTTGTGAATGCAGCTTCATTGTATTTCCATGGTTTGTAGAGTTAGCATGAATTATGTACTGCATTTTGTGTGTAATGGATTGAATTTGCACTGTTTGCTTCTATCGTTGTGCGCATGGGTTTGCTTTGTTTTAAAAGGAATCAGTCGATGCTTGATGTATGATGAGAAGTTAATTTTCTCAGGTTATCTAAAGTGAACACTAGTGTCTAGAACATTCAGACCATGTGGTTCATGCTTACTTCTTTAACTCTAGAATAAACTCATGTTCTGGGTTCAAAGATGGCAAAGAAAGGGCTAGTATGTGACAGATTTCAGAAAATACATGTGTTGCCCATCATTTTGTAATTACTTAGCCACCCCTTCACCGCGAGTTGTTAGGATTACATGCCCTAGTAGGTGACACATTTCAGAAAATTCCATGCCATGTTGGGAAATTAATTTCCCAGAATTTCCAACACCCAAGTTGGCCAGGTTTTATGAGTTTCAAGAGTCCAATGTTTCTTTAGGAGGCCACACATGTATTAACCCAAGGTTCTCACACCACATGTAGCAACATGGCCAATAAACTATGACTTGCTAATCATATGTGACAAGGGGTCATGATTTGCCAGGTCAGATGGTGCAAATTCCCCCGTATGCTAAATGCTGTTTGCTCTTCCTTCATGAAGAAGCCAAGCCAGGTTAACCTCTTCACCTAGCCATCGAAGTATCAGATTTAGTGGACCCTCTATCACATCTCTGTTCCTCAATATGGCAAATGTGTTGAGCAGAATAGCTTATTAGGAACAGCAGAATAGGATCACAAGTATATACTACAACATATCTTAAGTTCAGTCTAAACCCGACAGAAATGACATTATTTTCATCCTCAAAGGAGACAGAAGTGATTTTCAATAGAAAGTTTATGCTCTGGTACAAGGTTTACATCAAGGTCTGAGACAAATAACAGCAAATGTCAGGTGATCTCATAAATATTTTATCATGAATCCACTTCTACATAAACAAACTATCACTTCTGTGGAGGTTCTCTTTATCATCTATCCACTTTAAACATGTTTTTTCTGTTGTTCAGATATTAGACTTTATTAATTACAAATCAGCTGAAGAGGGAGTCTTTGCTCTCCCTCCATCCTTCTCTTCTTCTCCTCATCCTCTTATCTATACCCTTCTCCCGTAACATGCCTTGCTGTTGAATATGCCATGGGATCTCTAGTGTACATATATAATAAATTTGTTGCTGCTGGCCTTTCTTATGTGTACATACCTTACAAAATGGCTGCTGCTGGCCTTTCTTATGAGTTGCTGCTGGCCTTTCTTATGTGTTCTTAATCTTGTTTCGTTGCAATCATAACTGTTATGTATACATGGCTCCACAAAGAAGGATGTGTATTTGGACATGGATGACATCACTAGGCTAGATAACATGTAGAACACCCCACTCTGATCTCCAGCTACCAGTTAGTCCACCACTCCTTCTCCAGAATGGAGTGTGAAGAGAACCCTGTCAGGCACCAGCTATTGTAAAATACCATGCAATTATACTGTACAATGCTTTCTTCACGCTATTGATAGATGAATATCATCTATCCAAATTGATATTATCCTCCTATTTAGCTTGCATTTGATTTCATATGTCAAATAGGATGTTCATCGGCGAGAGGGGGGAGGGGAAAGAGTCGCGCACCAAATTGGACAGACTTTCAAGATGCAAAATTACTGGAGTTGCTTACAGAACAATATGATAAAAATAATATATCAGATGGGACCTTCAAGCCTCAAGCATGGAATGAGTGCGTGCCAAGGTTTAATGCAGCCACAGGTTTAGATTATACTAGGCACCAGCTATACAATCGTTGGAAAAATTTGCTAAAAGTTTATGGGTTGTATGACCAATTGACGAGAAAAAGTGGGTGGGGCTGGGACCATGATGCCCACATACCTGTGCCGGGATATGAAGGGGCATGGGAGGAGTTGCTGGAGGTAATTAAATATTTTCGTGGTTAATTGTGAAATCTATTTAGGATGTCACCTTTACACATTATTCACTCATTACTTTATTATTTTCTCATCTCAGAGATGTCCTGAATATAGGACCATAAAGGGCAAACCCTTCATGTTCCTAAAAGAAATGGAGTATTTGTGTTCGACTAACATCGCTCGGGCGGTAGACTGTGAAGGGAGTGTTATCCGTCAGGCCGTACCAGCCCAATCTCACCCTTCTGTTGAAGATTACTTAAATGCGCTAACCGGGGGAGTAGATATTGAAGGGTTGCATTTCAGTACTGATGGCTCTCTTGATCCCAGTGCACCTGGTTACCAAGCGCCGGCTCGTACAAATAATGCAACCCATACATCAATGAATCTACCGACGCAGCCAATGGGCCTTGAAGGTACATCCAATTCAAAGAGACGGCTTTCCGGAGTTGGCTCACATCCACGTTCCAAGAAGATTGGGGATGAATCCGTGATGGCTTTTGCTACTGCCAGTCGTGAGTGGGCAGGTATGATGAAGATGCTATGTCGGGAACAACCAGGTGATGCATCTGGAACTCCTAGTGGAACGAGTGTTGAAATAGTCCCCACAGTTCAGGAGTGTATTGCAGCGTTAAAGGCTCTCCCAGGGCTCAACCGTGCAACCATCGTCAAAGCATTTGACCTCTTCAGTGAACCTAAACATAGGACTCTATTCATGTTACTTGCCGAGGATGATAAAGTGGATTGGGTCCATCTTCATACAATGTAGGAAACGGCATTGGGTAGTGGTGTTTTGTAGCGGCATTGTATAATGGGTCCTCTAGTGATATGTGTCAGCAATAGTTGTTGTTAGTGATGTCTTGTCTATGGAGCTCTTTTGTATGAGTATGTCTACTTTTCATGGATTTTTCTCTATGACCTCACACACTTGTGTTTGGACTTATGATGTCCGCACTCTTGTAACTTATCAGGTTTCTGATTTCAGTATCATGTTTACAGCTTAATAGGTTGTATGTCATTAAGAATGAATTCTGTCGCTCTCTATATCTCAAATGCAGGTCAGTAAACTCTGGGATGGGAAAGTATTGTTGCTATGTTGTTTGGATAGGACGTCAACCGGGCATATACCTCACATGGCCAGAATGTTATGCTCAAGTACATGGGTATCCGGGGGCTCGGTACAAGGGTTTTCAGTCTATGGAGGAGGCCCAACATTCATATTATGCATATTTTCGAGGGCTCTCCAATAAGTCTACGACACTCCATCGACCGCAAGTCGCAACTCTGCCACTAGCACCAACTGCTAATCCAAAACCAACTGGCAACAAGTCTATGGAGTTATCCTCTACGTCCTGTATCATTATTGGACTTATGTTGTTACTTGTACTACTGTTATTTCTAATACTTGTAGGTGTGTTTTTCATTCTTATCGTGCATCACTAATTTCAGTGGTGACAGTATTTCGTTATGTACGTGTTCAAGTATGTGGCTGTTCGTATTTTCACAAGGGTTTTCATGTTTTTCACTTTCACAATTACATCAATGAAGAATGTATCCAAGTAACATGATATTGTACTTGTATGTTGTAGAATTTAATGAGGTACTTATGGAATTCATTCAAGTGCACAATCAATTACACAATGACATTGCGGAGGCTATTGTCGAACAGATTGAAGCAGAAAATGCACCTGTTGTTCCAAGGCGACGGATGCATACGTCCTCATACAATGGTCATGCAATGATTCATGATATCTTAAATGGACATGAAAGAAGGTGCTACAATATGTTTAGGTTACACCCCACTATGTTTTTTAAACTGAAAGACATGCTAGTGAGTAGGGGTTTGTTGAGTGACTCACGTCATGTTACTGCTAATGAACAACTTGCAATGTTCTTGTATACTGTTGGGCACGGTGTTTCAACCGGTGCATTATGTGAGACATTTCAGCACTCCTCCCAAACAATCAGCTACTATGTGAATCGTCTTGCACTTGCATTGGCATCATTGAAGAACGATTTCATCCAACTCCCAACACAAACAAATGAATGCCACCCCTACATACGTGACAAGGACATGTTCTACCCATTTTTTAAGGTGAGTTGTATGTGACGATGGCGTTTTCTAATAATGCACCTTCAATAGACATTTGACAATACGTTTCAACTGCAGGATTCATTGGGTGCGATCGATGGGACCCATATTCCTGCAAATGTGCCGGTTTGTGACCAAGGTCGCTTCCGCAACCGCAAACAATGTATTACACAAAATGTAATGGCTGTGGTATCCTTTGACATGCTATTTCAGTATGTTTGCGTTGGGATGGAAGGTTCAGCTGCCGACATGAAGGTCCTAAGATGGAGCATAGACGAAGGAGGCTTCACTGTACCTCATGGTAAATATTATCTAGTGGATGCTGGGTATGCGAACACCCGATCATTTTTGGCTCCCTATCGAGGCCATCGATACCACATATCCGAATTTCGTGGTAGACGGGGGGTGCCATTTGCAAACAAGAAGGAGAAGTTTAACCATCGCCATGCTCAACTCCGGAATGTCGTGGAACGTACCTTTGGTGTGTTAAAGATGCGATTTCAAACGTTGCGCGAGGGAAATTGTTATCCTTGGTTCATACAACGGAAATTTGTACTTGCATGCTGCGTAATCCAAAATTTTATACGTCGGGAGCAAGGGTATGACTGGTACTTCAATAGGGTGGCAGATGCTGATGTGACAATTGAAGAAGCTGGTGATGTTGAGGTCCCACTTGACATACCTCTTAGCCAACACGATGTTGCAGCTGGGGAGCATCTTAGAACCCACATTGCTGATGCAATTTGGGCCGGCAATAGATAGGAGTACTTGTTTTTGTGTTGTATGCATGAATGTATTTGCAAACTTATTCTTGCGCTTTGTTATTGTATGTTTCACTCGCAAACCATCATTTTCATAATTATGCTTAATTTGCAAACTTTCTCACAATTATGCTTTGTTATTGTATGTTATTCAGTCTGCTAGTATTAAACCAACACATGCTCATTTGAACATATTACAGGTAGTTGAATATGGTTACAATTAGGCTTGTTACCTGTCATATTGTGTATATCTGCTTCTCATTGCCTAGTTTGTATATTGAACCTGCACAATAATTTTATGTAATATCTGGCTATGTAAATGCAGGCCGTTCATACCTTGTTCACGACAGTTGTTTCAGCCATATTGGTAGGGGGATGGGCAATGATGCAATCCCTGATGTCTGATAATAGCCGCACTGGAGTGAATGCATGTGCCATTGCAACATGGTGAATACCATTATACAACTGTGGAGGTTCCTAGGAGCATATATGTTGTATGGGTATGAACTATGAGGGCTAGCACATGTCTCACTCTTGTGAATGGTATGATTATTCAGGCCGGTCCTGAGCCCAATATTGCAGAAAAGGCAAACCTTCACACATTGTCAGTTTTACATGACTATTTAACTCTCTCTCCCACCGTAGTACATGGCTCGCTGTTGAATATAATGTGATATCTAGTGTACATATATAATATGTTGCTGGTGGCATTTCTTATGTGTACATACATGGATGTATGTAGTTTATTTACCTTCAAAAATGGATATCTCTAGCTTGGGTCATTGGACTTTGTATATCAATCTGAGTAGCTACAGTCATTTGATTCTGTCGTGCATGGGAAACAAATCTGAACAACCTTTGCACGGTTCTAAGGTTGTCGACCCCAGTGCTCAGCCTCATCACACGTCCAATCTCTGTATTATACTTGGTGTGCATGTGGACCATGGATGAGCATTCCAACCTGTTGCTTGTGCTATATATAGATCGTGCAATATATTTACTCCGATTGAGTTACTAAACCAGCACTTATCCTAACCATGTTACTCTGACCTGTATTATATTAACAGATGTGCTGTGTAGGATATGGAATATTTGAATTTCTATTTTGCAAGCCCTTCATACTTTGAACACGGCAGTTGTTTCAGCCATGTTGGTAGGGGGATGGGCAATGATGCAAAACTTGATGTCCCACCATTACCACAGGAGGCTGAATGCATACGTGCACTTCCTCTCAATGGTGAATATCATTATACAACTGTGGAGGTTCCCTGGAGCATATATGTTGTATGGGTATGAACTATGAGGGCCGGCATATGAACCCACTCTTGTCATTTTAATCTTTTTCAGGCCAGTCTGAGCCCAATACTATGCAAAAAGCAATCATTCCTTGTCATTAGTTACATGCCTATTATTTATTTGTCACTCTTTTACATGGTACTTTCGTTCAGTGTGACAGGATTAAGTTCTCTGGTTGTATGAAGGATCATATCTGTGTGGTCTTTTTGATCCTATCTGCTATATAGTCAGATCCCAGAGCTCAATACTGACACTTGCAATGTTAGTTTTCATGAGAGGAACTGTTGCATGCATCCACATGTCAGTGAACATGCTAGCTAAACATACATTTTACTTTGCTTGAGAGCATATGATTAATTAACTTTGCGCAGTCAGATTGAGCCCAAAGGGAAGATAGCATGTGCAGTTTGAGGGCATATGTGTTTTCATTATTCTACACAGTTGTTCAAACCTCTGAAAATAGGTGAGCACTTCTCTGATATATAGCTTGTGCAACTCACAGAACCAAGTAGCAGCAAATTACGACGGTCAGTTATGCCATTATTCAGTTCTTAAAATTGATTTCTGTATTTATCTGAATGCAGGTTTAGGTGACAGGTAATTTGCAAGATGGAAATGCACTACTTGAAGCTTCTTCTCACCGCTCAGGAATAGTTGCACGCTGCATGAAATGCCGTGGACCTGTTTGATTGATGTTGTAGTTTGTTGGCTGCAGGAACTTTTGTAAGATGTTAGATTAGCAGGCAAATGTATATGGTGTCTGAAGTTGTATGTGAAGATTATGGCATTATGTATCTCTCTGAGCTTCATGTCAGACGTTGATTGTAATGTGATCTTTGTGTACATATATATGAAACTAAGTTTCTCTGATCATCTTCATGTGTATCATGTGTTGTTGCTGGCAAAATTTGAGAGTGGAAAAAAATGATGTACGTACATTATTTACCCTCAAAAGTGGATATATGTGGCCTGAGTCACAGGACTTATTTGTGTATGAATGTGAGTTGATGCAGTCATTTTTGATTTTGTCGGCCATGGAAATAAAATGTATGTGTACACCAATGCTCAGCCTCATCACACGTCCAATTCCATATTATATGGTGTGCATGTGGGCCTTGATGACTACGGTGCAGACAGTGTGCTATATAGGGTGGTGCAGTATATATCCCGCAGATACAAGTGGTGCATGGTGCTCTAAGCCACAACAGTCAACGTTCTCATAAAGGGTAATTTGGGTATAAAAAGTATAGAGTAACCGTGTAATCCCAGCAGCTTGTCAAATTGTCAAGATTAACTCATCCTACTTGGCTTTAACCCAGTAAGAGTAGTGGCAGTTATCAAAGTATAGGTAAGCAAACTCTGGAACTACCCTATCCACATTTATCGTAACCCATCAAAGTTAACCGGTTGTCAAATTCGCACTTAGAGTTTGAGCTAAAGTGAGGATGATCTTGGGATAAATTCTAAACAAAGCGAGACTAAGAAGTCTGACATGAGCGGGGCGGACCGAAAGCCAACACTGGCTCAGCCCATTGAAGCCCTACCACCCAGAAGGCCCACGACGTCTCCCGGCCACACATGGATCCTGACCCTGGTGTGCCATTACTCCCCACGTATTCCCCGTACACCTGTCCTTTTCAAAACAACGCCAATAAATGTTGTCACCACCTTTCGTTCATAGGGATTTAACATCCTCTGCAACTGAGCCGAGGATCCCTACGCCCACGAAACTCCACCAATTGTTAATCGCCACGATCCCCTTACCTCAGCATTGGGTGCAGTGGAATCTCATCTTCCTTTCCATCACCCATGATGGGTTGGTCGTCATCACTCGTCAGCGGTGATGAAGTGCATAATGGGACACAAATCCTTAATAATGGGGTAGTTCTGTCTTTTTCCTCCTCCGCTGCCGGCGCCTATGGCGCTACAGCTCATAATTTCACATGATCCCCTCCCTCGCTGAGTTGTGGTGGTGGTGTTGGTCGACGCCATCGTCGTCGTCGTCGTCGTCGTCCGAGGATGCCCTAAAGAAGGAAACGTACGGCTCCCGGGGTGACGCCCAGGGGCCAGGTTAACATCTTCCTGTCCGTGTGTGCGCGGCCACCAATAAAAGGGACTCATACCTAATGCCCCGCTTTAACACCTTCTCTTTTCTCTGGTTTCCGACCTGCTGCATGGAAGTAGGGCCGTCCAACTGTTTGATTTAATCGAAACGGGTCGCATCGAATCTAACCTCGTTTCATTTGATCCGATTTGGGTATTGAAAAAAAAAAATTAATTTGATTCCGGGCTAGTGGATCAAGACGAGGAATTGTGAACTCCACCGATAAATATCCCGGATTCAACCAAATTGTGCGGCTCCGTGTGATTCTTTCTATTTTGATTCAGATTAATCTAATTTCTACGTTTGGTTCGATTTTTTTTTCTTCAAAAATCCTCTCTCTCTCTCTGTCGAACACAGCTGGGGCATCGTTGTCTGGTTGGGGCCGCCCAGTCATGACTTTCCTCTCTTAACAGTTCTTCCATACGAAAGTGGAGAAGAGTGTTAAAACTGTAGTTTGTGAAAGGGACGGATGAGGGAGCTCTAACACCACGCACAAATAGGAAATGTTTGCCCCATTAACTGGCACGAAGAAACGTGTACGTATAAAAAAAATTTGCGCACCATATTTCCATATTTATTTGATATATAGTCGAGAAAGGTGATAGGAATTGCCTATTTGTCGTGGTTTTTTTTTATAATACATCAGCTTGAAAGCTGCCCTCTCGAACTTACTTGGGCCGCAGGGCACTCAAAGGTTGGAATTGCACTGGGCATCCATCTTGAGGGTCCACAGGTCCTTTCGTTGGTTTTACTTATCTTTTAACAAAAAAGAGAAGGGAATCAAAATTATACGCATCCCTATTTATCATTATTATGTCATTTTTAGCTCACTAAATGTGAAAACATGATTATTAGAATAATTAACGCAACATCCAGGGTTAAGTTCTCGTCTTAGACGCTATAGAAATTCCTAGACAACGAAACACAACCTCTCCTTCTAAGTTATAGTCTCCACTAATACAGCTAGATTAACCTTCCATAAAACTAACACATATACGACTACTTCCTAATTAAACTCTTACGATGGATGGATAAAGATGAGCTCTTGAACAAACACTGGTCCAGACAATTACGTCGACTTTGTCACGGGACAGAGAAACTTGATGGGGAGGGCAAGCAAGCAGGAGGGCAGAGAGACGGCCCCTAGTTGCTCACTTGCTTGTGCTATCAAATTTACGAATTTTGATAGGTGAATGTAGCAAGAAACCGAATTCACTGTCCGTTTGGATCGATTAACAGGATAAACGGATACCCGTGGGCTCTGAAATCAACACGTCGTCTTATGAACGAAGAGGATACGGTTAGTACCCTCATCCAAAATCAGAAACCGCAAGAAAGAACCAAAAAAAAAAGGATAAGAGAAAACTTGAATTCCCCACCTTTGATCAGCAATTACAATGAAGGGTTCCGTTTAGAAGTACCTGAATGGTTCTAGATTTGCATCCGTCCGAGACCACATATTCATTCCATACAAGTCCACCTATATACGTGTGGGTGCCTTCCTTGCGAAGAAGTCCTGTTTCTTTGTGGGTCTCCAAGCGAAGCATCTAGTCCACTTTTTAACGGTCAACACTTCTTAAGGACCACTGATTAAAAAAAAACCTTCTTCGGAGTTCCAGACGTATATGGGGAAGTTGTTCTCTTTCACACTGAAGGGATTAGAACCGTTTGGACTTTGACCCAAGAAGCCAATATGGGTCATGTTTGAGAAGCAATATGCAGACCAGCGGAAGACCCGGTCCATGGCTTCATTTGACAGAAAAGCAACAGAGAAAGCATGGGGAAGGCGATGAGGTAGCAGCGAGTGGACTCGTCTCCAAGGAGTACTCCAGGCATGTCCCTCTGGTTGCTTCTCTTCTTCTGCTGCTGCTGCTGCCTCCTTCTCCCTCAACGCGGTGCTTCCAGCGGCGTCGACGCCGACTTCGCCTTCAATGGGTTCCGAGGCGCCAACCTCAGCATGGACGGCACGGCGTCGATCACCCCCGAGGGCCTCCTGCGGCTGACCAACACCACCAAGCTGCTCAAGGGCCACGCCTTCTATCCCGAGAAGGTCCGCTTCAGGAGCTCGCCGGAAGGTAAGGCCCTGTCCTTCTCCAGCACCTTCGTCTTCGGGATCGTCTCCGAGAACCGCGACCTCAGCGGCCACGGCTTCGTGCTCGCCCTCACCCCTTCGACGGACCTCAGCGGCGCCACGGCGACGCAGTACATGGGCATCCTGAGCACCTCCAACAACGGCAACGCGTCCAACCACATCGTCGGCGTGGAGGTCGACACGATCATGAACCCCGAGCTGGGGGACATCAACGCCAACCATGTCGGGATCGACATCAACAGCTTGAGGTCCAACGCGTCCTACCCGGCGGGCTATTTCGATGTTAACAACGGAGGGCAGTTCAAGAACCTCAGCCTGCTCAGTGGCCAGCCGATGCAGCTTTGGGTGGAGTACGATGGTGAGAGGACGCAGCTGAATGTGACATTAGCGCCCATAGGGGTAGCCAAACCCAGCATCCCTTTGTTGTCTTCCACCGTTAATCTCTCTGCCATCATCTTCGACCAGATGTACGTCGGCTTCTCGTCGTCTTCGGACCCGTTCCAGACATCCCATTACATCCTTGGCTGGAGCTTCAGGGTGAACGGGCAAGCCCGAGATCTCGACCTCCTCAGCCTCCCTTCCCTCCCCAAGATTATAACCACCGGCAAGTCTTCCTCGAATTCTTCTAGGACGCTGTGGCTGTCGTTGGCCTCCGCCGTGCTGGTTCTAGGGGCGGTGGCGGTCGTCGCGCTTATCGTGAGAAGAAGGATCAAATTCTCCGAGCTGATGGAGGACTGGGAGCAGGAATACGGCGCCCAGCGGTTCTCCTTCAAGGATCTGTACCAGGCGACGAACGGGTTCCGGGAAAAGGAGCTTCTTGGGGCCGGGGGCTTCGGGAAGGTCTACAGAGGGGTGCTGCCCAGATCGAAGGTCGAGATTGCTGTGAAGAGGGTGTCCCACGACTCGCGGCAGGGGATGAAGGAGTTCATAGCAGAGATTGTGAGCATCGGGCGGCTCCGGCACCGGAACCTTGTCCAGCTTCTCGGGTACTGCCGCCGGAAAGGGGAGCTCCTCTTGGTGTACGACTTCATGCCCAATGGCAGCCTCGACAGGCGCCTCTTCGACCAAGATGGCCAAGCAGTTCTCAGCTGGAATCAGAGGTTTCGGATCATAAAGGGTGTGGCTTCCGGCCTCCTGTACCTGCACGAGGAGTGGGAGCAGGTCGTCGTCCACAGAGACGTCAAGGCCAGCAACGTGCTGCTGGATGGCGAGCTAAACGGCAGGCTGGGCGACTTCGGCCTTGCCCGACTGTACGACCACGGGAGTGCCCTCAAGACCACCCACGTGGTAGGCACCATGGGCTACATCGCGCCGGAGCTCACCAGGTTCGGCAAGGCGAACACCGCCGCCGACGTCTTCGCCTTCGGGGTGTTCCTGCTGGAGGTCGCCTGCGGCAGGAGGCCGATCGAGCCGAACGCGCCGGAGGAGGAGGTGATTCTGGTGGACATGGTGCTGGCGAGCTGGACGAGGGGGGCCATCTGGGAGGTGGTGGACCCGACGCTGCGGGGGGAGTACGTGCCGGAGGAGATGGAGTTGGTGCTGAAGCTGGGGCTGCTCTGCTGCGACCCCCTGCCGGCGGCGAGGCCCAGCATGCGCCGGGTCCTGCAGATGTTGGAACGCGACGTCCCCCTGCCGGAGTTCACCTCCAACTATCTCAACTCCAATATGCTGGCGCTGCTCCACAACGAGGCGTTGAGTGAGGACTGGGCGTCGATTCCCTCTGCATCGATCTCGGTTTCACTGCTCTCCGGAGGGAGATGACCGGATAGCAAGACCGGTAGAAAGGGGAAAGGAGATTTGTTGCAGGAGTTTAGATATGTAAAATTCGGATTCTGCTAACCCTGTTTGGTAGAGGATTAGCATCGGCATTTGTGTTTAACCATGCCTTGTGCCTTGTAATTACCATGCTAGTTAAATGTAATCAGTAGCATCATCATTACTTAGTTTGTCTAACAGCTGCTGCTGCTGCTCTTTTTGGGTTTCTACGAGGAATGTGTGTGAGATAACAAGGGTTAGTTTGCTAAATGGCCCGTGATTATAGGGGCAGTCAGATGGAGCAAGAGGGAAGTAGGTGCCCAAACAAATCCATTTCAGCATAGTTTTGAACTTGATGCGCTCATTATGGAGTTCAAATTACTCAAGTGTTATACAAACTAGGTTATTTTATTGAAACTTAGTTTACTCATTATCAAGTTAATTTTTTTTTCGAAATCGACTTATTTAAATATTAAATGAGCTAAACCCATTAATATCCACGGAACGCAGAGTTCATGCAGGTGCCCTACATCATTCATAGCTACTGTATGTAATAGCTACTTAGCTGATGTCGGCCCTCAAAAACAGAAAAACGATTAGTCCTGATGTCTCAGAATATGCAGACTAACAATAACAGTTTGCTGCCTGTGTAACCAACAGTTTTTCGTCAGTAAAGAGCTCAAATGTAGTGTTCCTTGACTTGTCTGTATTGCTCGGATCATTTTGATTTATTCGCTTTGGTCGTCGGACTAAATTAATAACATTAATTTTCTGCTCATTTTACTCTATTGTGCACAAATTAACAAACTCTGATTGGCCAAAGGCAACAAGCCTATTCAAGTGGCCATATTCCTTCCTCTTTTTTGTGGGGGGTGGCGCAAGATTGCATTTTTTACTTAGGGCATGATGACCTGCCCCCACTTTAAATTGATCAGCCCAATTTGCTACTTATGGGATGGCCGAGCCCATTACACATGGTGGGGTTCACCTACTCGATGATTGATATTGGATCAGGCTTTTCTTGATCTGATATGGTACACTCAAATCGTAATCGACTTGGCTCTACTCGATCGAGTCACGTGTTTAGATCTTTTGTTACTTTTTACAAAATTAACATCTCCATCAATATTTAGATTGTTTACGTTATATTTTAAATTGTAAAATTACTATCTCACCGATCAATCTAAAATATGTATGCATTATTTAATTTGTTTTTTATTTAAAACTAATTTTCAACATCATATCCTTATTAAATGATTAATAAATAAATAAATTTGACGATCGAACTTAATATTTTTTTTTGGTGATGAAGAACCCGGTGAACTAAAAAATCCCGGGTCACGCACCCCTCAAGAATTGAACACATGACCAGATAAAACTTCCCCGAAGTCAATTGAACTTGAGACCTCATGTTTCTTTGTCAGGAGTCTTCTACCATTCGACTCATCCCGAGTCCTCCTTTATTCTTCGTATATTGAATGCAAGATCTATGATTGAATGCAAGATCAAGTTTAAAAAATAAATAAATAAATTTGACGATCGAACTTAATATTCTTCATATAATGAATGCAAGATCTATGATTGTTACTGTAACGTTACATGATTATTATAATTTATCTTTTATTTTAAAAATAAATTAATTTTTAAATATTATATTATTATTTAAATGATTTATAAAGATTGGGCGATTGTATTAAGTTTTTTTGTATATGATTGATATATACGATAAGTACGAGTAAGATCTGAGTCAACAAATCATGACACGTGCTAAGACTTTCCAAAAGTGATATGCAATCCCAAGTCAAATTGCATCTTAGAATAGTTATCACCATCTCTACCTGAAAAGAAAAGCCTAAGCAATGTTAAGAGATAGTTTTTCTCACTTTTTTTAAATTTAATTCAGATATATACTTTATTTGCTCAAGTATTGTGAAATTATTATACCCAGGTTACCTAGTGCTGAGGGTGCCCTAAGTTTAACGACTTTCCACCATAGCTTTGACGAGTCCACTTCATCCACCATGCCGCCACAGCTTAGTCATCTTGATTCGGCGTGCCTAGGATACCCACCAAACTTTTCACTCCAAATAATTCACGTTAGTCATCGGTTCAATAAAATTTGATCTCAGCCTTATTTTACTAATTAAGGTCTGTGACTCCCACTCTTCCTCTACTACTCCTCGCGGACATGCGGGTATCCTGGGTTAAATCAAACGTCCACAAGATGCATTTACCCATGTTTGACGGAGGCATATCTCATGTTTATTTCGGAGAGATAAGTCACATTTTAATTATTTCTTAAATTGATAAAGATAATAAAATTAACTTGATTACAACAAACGATAATCTTCGTATATCTCAGTTAAATTAATCTAATAAGATTGGTAGAATAATTTAATCTCTCGTTTATTACGTTATCTAACAAAATAAACGAGATTAAACTCTGAGATAAATTAACTCAAAGAATGATTTAGTGTCACTAATGTCGTCAGATTTTAACATGGAGATTAAGTGTCACACGTTTTAACATCTTAAGTTGTGTAAGGATTTCACCAGATCAATCTTGGGGTCCTGATCTCCAAACAAATCATAGAAAGTCAATAGGAACCTCGCTAACGACGGAGATTGTGATATTGTGACGATGTCATCTGACTCTCTCTAAAATGAACGTTACGCTTGGTACGCGAGATATTGCGGGAAGGCGGGGCAGGGTGGGGCCGTGGCGGTTTAAAAAAATAAATCACTGACAAAATGTAAAATAGAGATATTAAATGGCTTATATGAGCTACATCGTCCTTTTGAACAACAAAATGTTGTAAAATCTTAAAAGGAAAGTATAAAAATTATTACTCAGCGTTTTTAATTTTCTGTCATCATTTTTCTGTAATCTCATTACTTTTGTAACATTTGGGTTCCCAACGTAAGCTTTTTTTAAAAAAAAAAACAAAAGCGTAAGCTTAATTGATCAACGGAGTTTGAAGCCCACGTAGTTTTAAAATACATTGACACCGCCAATGAATGACGTCGGATCCAAGAACGGTTGGATAAAGATATCTTCGCAAATACATAATCGAGAGATTTCTCTGTCAAGCGGATCGACAAATAGTAAATAAAATTTAAGTTAAAAAAGATCAAATTCAAGTCAAAGTGCGATGTTACTCTTTTTAAAGTCATTTCGCACCTATATATTGCAATATGTGTTCCGCGGCAAAACTTATCCCAAGATACGATGACTCAAATGATGACGGCGAAAAGATGCACTCCCATTTACGACATCGAGGTGAACACCACAAAAGATAACTTCAAGCTCTTTCAAAGAAAGACGACAGAGAGGAAGAGACGAGAGAAAAATCACTTCGCATTCTCACAACCCTATGAAGAACCGCTCCCCTAAATAGATAACTAACGGCCGGGAGTCTAAAATAGGTCAAGCACAATAACAAATGCTCTCATTCCCATACGGATGCGGGAGAGAATCCGAGGAGACGCGGAGAGAATCTAAGAGATGCTTGGTCAAACGGTCAAAAAATAAAAGAAAAAATCTACTCATGCGGCAAACTTGCCGTCATATTTTCCTAACTCTCCATTCTGTCAGTGCCAAAAATCACAATGCTTCCAATAGTGGCACGGCAATCGACATGGCTCACACAGCCAGAGACGATCTCAAACCGAGGAACCAATCCTCTGATGCTCTACTCATCCTCTGAAATCCGCCCACAGTAACCATTACTACGATCATGGACCTGTGGGTTATGGGCCCACCAAGCTTCTGCTGCGCACTCTGCACAACACGCCCAATCACAGACGACTCGGGATCCGCCATCCTAATAATCCTCAACTCAGCTGGCTAACTCCGGAAAACAGGGTGAGGAAAACTCCATTACCTCAAACCCAGAGCAAAGATTCCCTCTTAATCTGGCAACCCTCTTGCAACTCCGCAGACTCCGATCCACAACACATCAGGAATCACAACACCAGCCACGAATTCTCGCAAGCACTGCCCAACTGGCACTCATCCTTCCATAATAATGCCAACACATCCTTTCACATCAAGGGAATGGGCATTGCTTCTCACAGGCAACCATATTGCCAAAACACAGAACACGTCTCGCACAGATTTCATGGCACACAAGAGGCCAACCAATCTGAACGCGCAATGCAAGACGACAGAACTTAGCAAAACGTGATTCTCTCCGACCAAGGAGAAACAAGCATACCTCCTACGAAGCGGGAGGTCTCCACGCTTGACCTGACCTTGGATCTCATGCACGCTAGGGACCTTGCCTTCTAGCACAGGGAAAAACCATTACTACCATCCGGTCAACTCCTCTGACAACACTCGCCAAGTGTCCCGTCGGACCACATTTACAGCATCTCCCGGTGCACCATCATTGCAGTTTTTGAACTGCAACTCACCATGCCTCGAGCACTGGCTCTACTGATCGCCAGCCACACTCTGCCACAGCGGTAGAGCTAGCCGATGCCACAGGCTCCCTACCTATTCCTGTCTCCGATCCCGGAACCATTAACACACCAAAACACCTATCGAGGAGCGAAGAAACCATAAAACAATGCCAAGCTCGAAGGCTGCCACACCTCTAGCCACCGGACATTATTCCCTCGAATATGTCCTTGCTGACATGAGTCCATTCTCAATTCTCGGGTCCTTAAAATATCCATCTCCTGAGCTGCCTCCGCGTGGACCACCATGCCAAGAGCTATAGTGTGAACCATGGTCGGCACCTGCCAACGCTTATCCTCAGATCCCGAATCTGACGCGGAACCTTCACATCTCATCTGTCGCCTCACACGGCGCGTCCAAGGCAATGCATAATGGCTCCCAATTCCACAATCTGGGCCACGAACCAAGCCACCGTCACACAATCTCGAACCAAATCCAGGACTAACACAGCTCATTCATACACAGAAGCGCAAGACCAAGAACTCACTAGGACAGATTTGCCCAATCCTGCCTCGAAATCTGTAAAAATAATCAGGACTGGCATGTCATATCCGATGCTACAGAGCATGATGAGAACATCAGGCTTGACAATCAGTAGCTTACCAGGAAGATCCTCCGCTCGCCTGAGCACATCTCTCGATCAGAGCGTCCATTCTGTCACCTCAAATCACGACCTTAACACCTCAGGGACTGGCTAAATCTCAAGCTGGGGTGGCCAAAACAATAATAACTCCCTCAGATCACACTCATGGCCACCTAACCACGAGCAATCCTCGCCAGCCACCTAGCCTCGCCGCAGAATCCTCGAACGCTGCACCGCAGACTCACACATGCCGGCAACACTCTGCCTAACACATCACAACCGGGGCCACCACCTCTGGGGAAGAAAACTCTTTATCTTACTCTCTAGGCCCCACACCGGCACTCCGACGATAACTGAAACAGCCTTCCCAGCGCCAACGCTGCGCACTCTAACTCTCACGCGAGAAACAAAGCGGTAAATAAACACGAACTCTATGCCAGCTGCCGACTATATTGGACCTTATGGACTCTGATCAACTCAATTATCTCAAATTCTCATGTACGTCCACAAACACTGCTCTGATACTACCTGTGACGATCCAAGATCCAGATATTAGGAAATACACGATACCATTCGAATCCTTGCCCGCCACCCACGAGCCGGAGGGCTCGGAAGGGTTATTAGGAGTGTGGAGGTACATTACAATTTAAAATTATGCAGGCAATAATTATATAATTAGTAATTTAAATAACAGGAAATAAAATTACATTTTTAATTTAATAATCTAACTATAGAGTCCAGTCTAACAAAGTACAGTCTACAGAAAAAAGGAACGTACTCTTACGTCGGGTGCACCCCCCGGCTCTAGCGAGCTGGCAACTACGAACCTCTGCGCTGCACCTTCGAACCACGAGGAGGAATCACTACACCTAAAAAGACAAGGGTGAGCCTCATCTCATTGGCTCAGTAGGGGTCCTGCAGAACCCTACCACAAAACAACAGCGGTAACAATAGCGCTAACGAGAACAACAACAATAGAAGCAACAGCCGTAGTAGGAACAACATCAATAACACTAATGGCGTAAGGAACAACCGTAACGAGAACGGTAAACACGGTAGCCGATGCAACCTCAGCTTGACAAGCTACTCCTACGACAACGAGAAGCACACCCCGATCTCACAGTCGGGGGACCACCGAACTAACGGTAAACCCTGGCTACACCCCCAAGAGGAACACCACGACAACTTTGTCGTGAAGGCTCGTCCTCACAGACGAAGGCCCAACCCAAGACCACATGGTCTGGGGGTGCCGTGATGACCTAGCCATCGCGAACCCTACACTATCTATGGGTGAAACATCAGTAACTCTATCGGGAACCCTCGACCTGAAAGTCGAAAAAATGCTCGGAAGTCACCCGAAGAACCACGAAGAAACTCATCTCCCGTAACAAGAGTACTGCCCAACTAGAAGCAAGGCCAGATGCGTTCACTGATGATTTAGTCCGCAGCCTCAGGTGTCTCCCTAGTCGCCCCGAGGGGAAACTGAGACACCGTACAGAAGTAACCACATGACAAAGACTAGTTGGGGTCGTACTCGTCAGCGTGGTTCCGAAGCCCCCAACCACGTGTGCACACACAGACTATGTGCTCTAAGTCGGGTCCTCTAGCTAGCTTTCCCCCCAGCTCAGACTCAGGCTGCAAAGACGAGGAGCCCTACGATAACCGGCCTAAAAATAGTCTCATCGAGTCAAGCTCTCCACCACTCCCAAGTGGGTCCGCACATGCCTGCGCAGGAAAGCTACGACTGTAGATTCTAAGAAATCCACTTTGAAATAAATGAATAAAAAAAATGATCAAATAAGATCAAATAGAAACATGAAATAGCACGAGGTGCTAATGAGGAAACGTGATCGCCAGAGACGCAAGGCCTCAAAATATAATAATGAAAAGCATGGAGGGATCGCGAGAAATACCTTGAATGCGGGGATGTGAGTGCTTTCCTTTCTCTTCAAATCGGCCGGCCGATGAAGAGAGTTCTTCAATTAATTACCCTTACAAAAAAAAAACACAAACACCAATAAAGAAATTGAATTAGAAATATGGTGAGTGTAGCATCAAATTCTTAAAAATGTATGAGCATGAAATCATGGTGAAGAACACACCCTAAGGGTGGTTGCCCTTAAACCCCTATGCAAAAAGGGTGTAGGAAATATGATGATGATGATATGATAAATCAAGTGAATAAAAAAAAGAGTGCGAAAGATGCACTGCGGGGGAGCTTCTCAACGTAATTGAGAGGGGAAAGATTCACATAAATATCAACTAAGATGCATGCATGCGTATGAATAAAAAGAAAAAGGATTGAATAAAAATTAAGAACGGCCTGTGCTTTTGGCTTGATATTCAATGGGGAGAAAGCTTGCAGAGGATGAAGATGGACGCTCACGAAGCCACTCCTTCAGCCAGAAACAGCAGCGACAGCAACCTGCAAAAAGAAGAAAAAAAACAGAGGAAGAAGAAGAAGAAGGATCGGAAGGGAAGAATCCAACCCATTAACAGAGACGGAACGCCCTATTAATAAGATCAAAGAAGAGATAAGAAGGAAAGAGCCCTACGGAGGCAAGACTCCAGTCCCCAATCAAGGAAGGTGTCTAACGAAGCAAGGACTCTCTGGGGAAAGGGCTGCGAAGACAGAAGATAAAACACGCCCTGGGTCAGGGCGTCAATTCAAGAATTGACGACCTACCATAGGGCGTTAATTCAAAACACGACATGTCCAAGGGCGTCAACTCCCAGATCAATTTTGGAAATAAATATTTCTTTTATTTGGAAACTCTGAAACACGCCTCCGGGAGAGGCGTTAATTAAAACACGCCCCCAATAAGGGCGTTAATTAACATTTTTCAAACATTTATTCTTTTTCAAAAATTGGATAATGCCAGGAATTGACGCCCTTTCCAGAGGTCGTCACTTCTTTAAAAGGCGCCCTAGGTCCGGTCGTGAATCAAAACGCACCCTTGATCAAGGCGTGAATTTATAAAATAGGTAAAATGGGGAGAAATAGATAAAATGGGGAGACACGCCCTGGATCAGGCCGCGTTTTAAAAACACGCCCCTCTCCAGGGCGTTAATTTTAAACAAAAAGGGAAAAAGGGGAGAAAATCCATGAAAAATGGAAAAAACACTCAAATAAGCTAATTTGAGGGTCAAATGGGGCATTACAAGGTAATATGAGAAATACTCAAAGTAATGTCAATTTTGGCGTGTCTACAGCTGCCCCGCCTTGGCATCTGCTTTGCAAGGGAGCGTAGCAAACTGAAAAGTAGATGCCAAGGTGTGATGAGACACGCAATCAACATCACTTGATGAGAATCAAATCAAAAGCACGAGATGAAGCAAATCTCGAGAAATTCAATGAAATCAACAATGTTGGATAAAAGGGGAGTTGTGCACGCGGTGCACGAGGGAGATAAAATAAATGATCAACTTCCAGCACGGTGGAAGTACCCCAGGTCACAAATCTGTAAGTTTCACCATTGGGGAGCGATTACCAGCCAGTGGACGTGCTGCAGCCAAGGTGGATTAAAGGAAAGGAGATAAAAAAAGATGATAAAAATCCAAACAAGGAGCTCTCGAGAAAATTACCCAAAACAGCAACAAAACGAACTGAAGACACAATTCGGCAATGAATATCTCATATTGAAGATTAAGATCAATTCAACCCTCAAAATCAACTTATCAGAATGATTTTTTAACAATTGTTTCAAATTCCTACATGAATGCATGCTGGGTTTAAAAAGGAAAAATTAAATCAAATGAAAATATAAGATAATCAAGGATAATATTGCTAAGCTGCCAAGACTGAGTCAAGAAACCGATTCTGCGAGCTGATACTAAGCCGAAGCCCGTTTATCCACGCACCAACTCGTAAAAAGGGAACCATCGTCCCCAGTCTTGGATGGCTCAACGGCCTATCCGTGTGACTAAGACTTCTCTGGAATCATCATTGTTTTTTATGAAGGGGAACTCAAATCCCAGATTTACCAAAGCCACAAGGTCCTTGATATAATCTAGTAACATATGTAACATATAGTAGAATGCATACAGGGAGATGGTGATATCAATAAGCATGGGAACTGAGAAATGAGCTGTAAGCACCGTGGGACTTTGAGTGATGATGCCCTGCCGGCGGGACCAAGAGCCTCTTCCTGCGCTCAAAAATTCATTAGCCAAGATATAACAAGCAATGAATAAGGCATTTAATCATAGCATGCATAGCATGAATCAAAGCAACCAATCATAGCATATCTCATGAACAACATAAGTCAAATCATGGCATAGCAAAGCATCATTATTTGTTGTTTGTCATGAGGATGACAATCTGGCTAATCAAGTTTTTGGAGTTAGATAATCAGGATCCGATAATGCCCATCGGCGGAGTAATCAGATGAAACGAGCAGGAGTTGATTGAAAGATTTGGAGATGAATAATCATGAGATATGATAATCAGAATGATATAGGGAGATGATGCCCCTGGGTGGCATGTCATGAGAATATTGGGAAGAATCAATAGATTGATAGCAATAAGTAGAGATAGGATCATCCCATGCTCTTGGTCCTTGCAAAGCTGTTCCTGCAAAACACCATCAGAAAATACAATGCAAATTTTTGGATTTTTGGAAATATGCAAATTTTTATGAGTTTTGGAATATGCAAATTTTTATGAGTTTTGAAAATATTTGAATTTTTATGGAGATTTTTGGAAAATATTTTGAATTTTTGTTGGGATTTTGATCGGGAAATATTCAAAAAATTTTTTTTGGATTTTGGCTTAGACATTGTTAATGCAGCATCAAAGGGTTGTTTTGAACCACTGGCTAGGAGTCCTTATTCCTTCCCTTTTCGCTAAAAACTGCCCAAAGCTGGACGTGCATTGACAGTGGCATCCTATAACCGACCGTCTTTGATCAACGGTGCCCCTACCAAGGCCATACCCGAGAAACATTCGGTCTTAGAGGGAAAAGAGAAGAACAATTGTGACAAGCTTTGTGCATGATGGGAGATATCGGGACTTGAATTCCTTCCAAGGTGTTCCCTTTAAAGAGGTAGTCTGTTGTGCCGGGACTTTGTGCCTTTAATTTTTAGACCCTTGACATGCATACGACCAGGGTTTTCCCTGTGGGGACTTTGCCACTCTTGTCATGCCATAATTCACAATCTTGCTTTTATCAAAATTTTGACTTGTTTTTCATAATAGCCCTTTTGGCGAGATGTATATCATGAAATTCATATTTAGTTTGGGTCAAGACTGCCCCTATTTGAGACTCCTCTCGTATTGGGGATTACCAAGGTTGGTCATCTCATCCGTCAACCTCTTGCCCCTACATGTGGCCGAGTAAAGAAGAGAAAAGACTTTCAGATATACTCATGGCATGGCCAAGGTAGCAACGGTGTTTAACCAAAGGAGCCGGCTAAGGACGCCGTGAAGTGTGTGAGGTGCCCAGCTGAAGGTTGATCTTAACAAGCAGGGAGAGAATGTTGAATTCCCAGCGCGGGTTATTAACCAAGGTGCTGCATAAAACAAGCCTAAAGACTCTTTTTGACAATGATTTCAATTAAACAAAAGCTTAAGATAAAGGTTTAAAACACCACTCTTAATCTCGTTAAGAAGCACTTCATTTTGAAAATCATGCGTGAAGTAATGAGGTAATGATATCATATAAATGCATACTTACGCCAATATGTTACCTTGCAACCTTTGTTAAAGCAGCTGCCGCGAGAGGTTGATCATCGTGGGATAGTCCTCTTTGGCAGTCAAAAGGATTAGAAGCAAAGGATTTTGGGAGGGGCTTAACAAGAATGAGTGGTGCTCAAACCAGACTCAGACGAATAAGGAGAAAAGGAAAAGAGGCGAGGGCTAGAACTCCCTCACTAAGGCGCGGAGACCCTGATCACATGGAACAGTCTACAGAAGAAGCGGAAAATCAAGAAGAGGGGTGAGGACTAAAGCCTCGGAACCAATGGGAGAAAGGGCAGATGCCCAAGACAGTGGATGTGGAAGAAGTTGGGTCGGACCCGGAATCAGGAGGGATCAGAAGAAGAAATTGGTAGATGGAAAGAGGTGGATCCAGAGGGTCCGGAGGCAGAGGAGGAGAATCATGATAGGAGGAATCCGGAGGCTCCGGAGGGATGACAAAAGAAGGGACGCGATGTCCTGAGAAGAAATCTGAAAAAGAGTGATAAAAAAGGAAGAAGAGAACGAAAGAGGTGATGTCTTGGAAGAACAGAAAGATGAACTGGAAGAAAGATGGATGGTCCGGAGGTTCTGGGGGAATGAAATCAGGAGGTCACGATGCCCTGGAAGATGATAGAGAGAATAAGACGGAGAATTCGGAGGTTCTGGAGGAAGCAAATGGAAAGGGGCACGATGCCCGGGGAAAAGATGGAGACAATCAGGTGGAGAATCCGGAGGTTCCGGAGGAAGCAAATGGAAAGGGGCACGATGCCCGGGGAAAAGAGAGAGGAATAAAGGAGGGTCAGGAGGAAAATCCAGAGGTTCCGGAGGAATGAAATCAGGAAGGAGAAGGTGGAAAGGGGCGTCGTGCCCGAGGGAAAAGTCCGGAGGTTTCGGAGGAAGCAAATCAAGAAGGAGAAGATGGAAAGGGGCGTCGTGCCCGAGGGGAAAGTCCGGAGGTTCCGGAGGAAGCAAATCAAGAAGGAGAAGATGGAAAGGGGCGTCGTGCCCGAGGGGAAAGTCCGGAGGTTCTGGAGGAAGCAAATAAAAAAGGAGAAGATGGAAAGGGGCGTCGTGCCCGAGGGGAAAGTCCGGAGGTTCCGGAGGGATAGAATCAGAAAGGACGAGATGCCCAAAGAGGAGGGATAAAATTCCTGGAGGTTCTAGGGAGATAGCAGGAAAAGGGACGCGATGCCCCAGGGATAGTGGATAAAAAGATGAAGATGAATAAGATGGGAAGTGCGGAATATCCGGAGGTGCCGGAAGGCGGGGAAGATACGGGTTTGGAAACCCAGGAAGCAGGAGGTGCAAATGCATGCAATGGGATGGATGCAATGAATGCATGAAATGCAAAGAATATGAAGAATGTGAAGGGTGAGAGGGTGAGATCCTCCTCTTTCCCCTGGGAATGGCCCATGAAGAAAAAGTGATAGAGATGGATGAATAGAAAGTGGAACAAATAAGGGATGGCCCCTTAGCATTAAGATAACTTCCCCTCCACGGCAGTGAAAGTGTATGAGAAATAGCCCCTGCCGAAGCTTCAATGGTGAATGTCAACTCCCTTGGAGAGTGCAAAGTAATGGTGTGAGGGAGTTGGAAAGTTGGGCTCGGAAGCATTATGTTGCCCAAAGATTCAAAATTTGGAAATTGGAACAAAGGGTGCCCTGCCCGGCCCTTACACAGCATCAATGCTTGGCATGTCGGCGACTTGGCTTCTTCGACCATGCTTGGCACAAAAACCCGGATTGGCATCCGGCAAATGAATTCTTGAATCTTGAATGGCGCGGCCAAATCCTTGCTGCCCGGCTCTTGATCGTCCTCGGCACCTGTGCTTGTAGAAGGCCCCCCATTCCGAGTAGTAAGGGGAGGTGAAGCGGAGGCGGAAGGCTCCATGAATGGTGGAGGCATGATGGAAAGCGTTGGCAAATGGGTGAGGGTAAGCGGGGGTTAAAACACGTCGAGTTTCTCCCTTTGCTCGGAAGCAGTTGGGATTGGCTCGGGTGCAAAAAGGGGTGGATCCTGCTCAGGATTAGCCATGGGTAAGGGTAAAGGGTTAAATCGTGGAATAGGCAAAGTGGGTTTTAAAGGGATAATGGAAGGCCGAGGTGGCGGTAATGGGAGGTTAATTGGGGAAGGTTCAATGGTGGGTTCGATGGAGGCTAATGGTGCGGAGGTTGATGGCATAGTAGATGGAGGTGTAATTAGTGGAGGTTTAATGGGTGACGGTTTGGTGCGGAGGCAATGCCGGACGGGGCGAGCGGTGTTAGGAGTGGGAGTGGGAATGGGAAGAGACTCAATAGGCGCCGGCGCGGGCGATTGGAATATCGACCCATCGTCGTAACACCAACTAGTCTCATAAATAGGGGTTGAATTAGGAGTGGTTTCCTCCTGAGCAGGGGGTTCATCGAATGAAAATGGGGAAAGCGGAAAGTTAAGGAAACTCGGAAGTGGTGCCTGCGGAGCTTCATCATCATCGTATATTGCCTCGGACTCTTCGAATGCCGGCTCTTGCTCACTTGAGCCGCCGACGCCGTAATCATCCCTCTTGTCTTTCCATTCTCTCTCCATCTTTGTAATCTCGTCCAAAGCGACATGGAGAGGATTGACTGGAGTAGGAGGAGCCGTGACCCTCTTTATTTGTTCCTCCATCAAAGTAATCTTATCAAGCAGAGATTGTTGGAGGGGTGTGACTTGAACAACCGAGGGCTGGCAGGGCCTTGAAGGAGGAAGGGCCGTATAAAAAGGCCGTGGAGGGGAGTTGACGGGATGACCCGTAAAAGAACCCGGACGGGCCGGATTGCAAGGAGTAAATGGGCCTCGGGGCCGTGATGGAGGAGGAATAGAAGGAGGCGGGTGTCGGACCACCCGAGGAGAATGAACAGGAGGAGATGGGTAATGGGCTACCCGATCAGGATTGGAAGGAGGAGGTGGGTGATGGGCCACCCGTGTAGAATTGGAGGGAGATGCACGAGATGTACCCTCAACGGCGGCCTTAAGGGCTTGGATCTGTTGAGGGGTAAGATGATCTAATGCATGCAAAATCTGGGAGACCTTCTCATCATTGGGACGAGAGGGCTTAATGGGAATAGTGGCTCGAAATTGAGTTGAAGGACCATTGAATTGGACATTGCCCAAGGGTCGGGCAACACCATAAGAGTGAGGACGTGGTCCTTTGAAAGTATGGTGAGAATTTTGAACATGTTGAAAGTGAGGATTATAAGAAGTGCTAGGTTGTGCATCCTCATGAATTGAATTAAACATGTTATCTTGTTTATAGTAAGCCATCATGCAATCAAAGTTAAAAATAATATGCAAAGAAGCACACAAAAGAGATGGTTACCTTGATTTGATTTGTTTGAACCTTGGTGAATTAAGGATTTTATCAAAGTTTTGAATGATTCACACAAGGGGGGGAAACCTAGTTTCAACTCCAATGCCAACTAGGAACCCTCTCTCACCACGTTTAGGCCAACTAATTCGGGACTTCAAAGGGTACAACCTGCCCGGCGTCCGTGAGGGAATCCACGGGTGCGGGGACTTATGGAGGCTTGAAAAAGGGATCTCCGGTCTAAAGAGACGGAATGCTCAATGGAGGGTCGTCCCGATTCCAAGAGGGGGTGTGGATCCTAGTGAGGAGAGAGGAGGTCTCCCAAACCAATGCAAATAAATGAATGAAATGTAGCAGATACGAACAAATCAATAGTAAGCTAAGCCAAACAACCAATACAATAATCAATGCAGCACGTAGCAAGGCTCTGTGAAAACACAGGAAGAAATGACCTGTAGAAGGTCGCTATCACCAAAGAGACGCCCTAGGGCAGGGCGTGAATCACTGTGGAGGGCCCACAGGCAGCATAAAATGCGCCCTGATATGGGGCGCTACAAACCAAAAAAACGCCTCCTGGTGAGGGCGTCAAATCCCAGGGGTAGAAAAAAAACGCCTTAGTGTGAGGCGTTACCAAATAACAAGACGCCCTGGAGAGGGGCGCTATCCAGAAAAGAAACGACAGGGTCACTGTCGTGAATCACTGTGAGGGCCCACAGAGGCAAGGTAAAAACGCGCCCTGGTATGGGGCGCTACAAATCAAATAGACGCCTCTGGTCGAGGGCGTCAACTCTCAGGGGTACGCACGGCCGAATGAATAAAACGCCTTAGTGTGAGGCGTTACAATATAAAAAGGTGCCCTGGCGAAGGGCGTGAATTCACAGATAAGCAGGGTATGATAGAAGACGTCCTGTCAGAGGCGTTAATTCCCAGAAAGACCCCACGGCCAGCAATATCAAACACTCACAGTCACAGGGCAATCAATAAAATGCAGCAGAGTATAACATGCTCATCAAAAATTTTGGATAAGTGGAGTTTTCAAAAAGAAAATCTAACAAGCTGACAGATCACTTGGGGAGAGTGCAAAGCACAATGGAGGGTGCCCGAGGGGCACAAAGGAGGGGTACCGTGGGTACCAAAGGGAAAGGGCACGCGAGGGTGCCAAAGGGGAAAGGGGTAATAAAAAAGAAGAACACAAAGGGTCCCACCGTGATCGCCAATTTGTAGATTCTAAGAAATTCACTTTGAAATAAATGAATAAAAAAAATGATCAAATAAGATCAAATAGAAACATGAAATAGCACGAGGTGCTAATGAGGAAACGTGATCGCCAGAGACGCAAGGCCTCAAAATATAATAATGAAAAGCATGGAGGGATCGCGAGAAATACCTTGAATGCGGGGATGTGAGTGCTTTCCTTTCTCTTCAAATCGGCCGGCCGATGAAGAGAGTTCTTCAATTAATTACCCTTACAAAAAAAAACACAAACACCAATAAAGAAATTGAATTAGAAATATGGTGAGTGTAGCATCAAATTCTTAAAAATGTATGAGCATGAAATCATGGTGAAGAACACACCTTAAGGGTGGTTGCCCTTAAACCCCTATGCAAAAAGGGTGTAGGAAATATGATGATGATGATATGATAAATCAAGTGAATAAAAAAAAGAGTGCGAAAGATGCACTGCGGGGGAGCTTCTCAACGTAATTGAGAGGGGAAAGATTCACATAAATATCAACTAAGATGCATGCATGCGTATGAATAAAAAGAAAAAGGATTGAATAAAAATTAAGAACGGCCTGTGCTTTTGGCTTGATATTCAATGGGGAGAAAGCTTGCAGAGGATGAAGATGGACGCTCACGAAGCCACTCCTTCAGCCAGAAACAGCAGCGACAGCAACCTGTAAAAAGAAAAAAAAAATAGAGGAAGAAGAAGAAGAAGGATCGGAAGGGAAGAATCCAACCCATTAACAGAGACGGAACGCCCTATTAATAAGATCAAAGAAGAGATAAGAAGGAAAGAGCCCTACGGAGGCAAGACTCCAGTCCCCAATCAAGGAAGGTGTCTAACGAAGCAAGGACTCTCTGGGGAAAGGGCTGTGAAGACAGAAGATAAAACACGCCCTGGGTCAGGGCGTCAATTCAAGAATTGACGACCTACCATAGGGCGTTAATTCAAAACACGACATGTCCAAGGGCGTCAATTCCCAGATCAATTTTGGAAATAAATATTTCTTTTATTTAGAAACTCTGAAACACGCCTCCGGGAGAGGCGTTAATTAAAACACGCCCCCAATAAGGGCGTTAATTAACATTTTTCAAACATTTATTTTTTTTCAAAAATTAGATAATGCCAGGAATTGACGCCCTTTCCAGAGGTCGTCACTTCTTTAAAAGGCGCCCTAGGTCCGGTCGTGAATCAAAACGCGCCCTTGATCAAGGCGTGAATTTATAAAATAGGTAAAATGGGGAGAAATAGATAAAATGGGGAGACACGCCCTGGATCAGGTCGCGTTTTAAAAACACGTCCCTCTCCAGGGCGTTAATTTTAAAAAAAAGGGAAAAAGGGGAGAAAATTCATGAAAAATGGAAAAAACACTCAAATAAGCTAATTTGAGGGTCAAATGGGGCATTACAAGGCAATATGAGAAATACTCAAAGTAATGTCAATTTTGGCGTGTCTACAACGACTAGTGGGAAAGGTCACTGGAGGTAATAGTCTCGGAAGAAACTGCCGGAGTAGTGATAGGCTACGCACAAGCCTGTTACAAGTACGTCGAAACACGGGGGGCACAGTGCCACCAGACTCTAGACAATCCACTAGACCTACTAATCCAACGGTCCTTGAGTCAGGCGACTCGGGCCAAGACCGTCGCACAGTACGGCTCCATGCCGTCAATCTGCCCTACTCCTAGGGTCATAAACCACGGTCAAAATAAACCTTAAGGCGGCTCACAACCACCGAGTTCATTCCCTTTCCAAGGGAGACCAAGAAACCTCCAGCCCTAGGCTGGGTCACAGGACACTCGATCATTGCCCATACTCATGGCCCACACGGAAACCACCTTCTGAAGAAGCGAACGTCATGCGGAAACATCCCTCTGCACTTACACCGGCGCACGTTGACTCGATTTAGCAAAACAAGAAAGCACGGAACACACGGGGTCACCTGGACCCTCAAAATCATACGGGCACACTAAACGAGATAACACGGTATCTCTAGACACCCAAAAATACGATCTTGGTCCCCACGGAGTGTCTGGGACATCCACGGGGCCAAGGGTCGACCAAAGGGTCACAATCGGGTCAACCCGGAGCCAAAACAGGCTAAGAAGGCAGGGGTCGGTCGACCGTCCACAGGGCGGGTCGACCTACCCAACAGGTGAGTCGACCTCGCCCAGGGGGTCAGTCGATCGACCCTCTGGGTTCAGTCGCCCGAGCCCACCAGGGTTCGCCCCTTCATGGCAAGCCGATCAGTCCACTGAACCCAACCGGTTGGTCGACCGAAAATGGCAGAGAACCGTCCGACCCCGAACTCGGGGGTCCGGTTCTACGCCCACTCGATCCTGATTGAGGGGGAAAACACTAGGGACCATTCTTCGAGTCCCAAACCATCAAATGCTAGTAAATAAATGAAAAAACGTCGCTCGATCCGACGAAAACCGTCACTCACCCTAAACATGGGAAAACCACCCTGACAAGAAGAATAACCCACTCTTGGCCTCGCCTCGACCTACAAATCGCGGGAAAATTAAATACAAGGGCTAGGGATCCATCCCCCTACCTCCGCCGAAGATTTTCCATACTGAGGACGCTGATTCCTCACGAAAATGAGCCTCGAACCGCCGCCGAGCTCGTAAACTCGTGAATGAAGCACCGCCACGCCACCACCCCGTTCCTCGCTTCATCCTCGTCGATCGTCGCCCCACGTGCCTCTCCGCCCCGCCTCGCCCACGCCGTCCTCCATCGACCACCCGAAGAAGGGCGAGAGAGGAGAGAAACGAGAGGAGAGAGGGAGAGAATGTGAGAATGAGGGAGAGGGGGGGGTGAAAGGGTTTAATTTATAGGAAAGATTTTGGAGTTTTAAACATTAATAAAATTTAAAAATAGGGAAAAAATCATTCCCACGATGTGGAACGCACTAGGTTTCGTTTGGGTGAAAGTATCGGGATATCGGTGGTCTTTTTATCGGTTTATCTAGTGCGAGGGCGTGCCAGTCACCTAGGTGACAATGTGTTCGGGCTTCAAGACTGGAGTGGTCCGAAGCCCGGGGTGCGCTCCATCTGACTGATCAGACGATTGTGGATATCGGGTCGGGACTGGAGACCCGCCGCGCCATAAAGGCCACGACGTTAATTACATCCCCTCGGAGAAGGGAAGACCTCTGATTAATTGCCAAGAAAAGGGGTCAAATGACCTAAAGATCGTTTTTCATTAAAGCATGGGAGTTGGGTTGACATGATTTAAACCCTCCGCATCGGTACGCAAAACGGTGTTCAAAACCATACAAATACTTGCTGCGAGTGCGGCGAATTTAATGAAAGTGCGGGATTAGATCCCGGCATATATATATATGTATATATATCAGTCACTAACAGACAATCCAATATTCGATCGAGAGTCCATATTCGAAGCATCGAAGGTAACAACAAAGACATTCGGATATCTGCCGTAGGTACGGCACACTTCACGTGGGTGCGGGATCGGATCCCGGAAGAAGTGGGTCAAGCTGATGAACTATCGGCCCAAGAGGTGCACGGATCATGACCATGTCGGGGATCCCGAGGTCCACGTCCGATACCACGGGGCATCATTGCTTTTCTCTTCACGCACAGTCCGGGGGAGCGGGTTGTTAAGTGTAAAGCCAAAACTCGGCAACGTGCGCCCTCGCACGCGGATCGACCTGCGCGGTCAGGTCGCGGGGTTCGACCTGCCCGGTCAGGTCGTGGGGGTCAAGGGGGCAACGCCCCTTGCGGGGGTTTTCGGGGGCAGCGCCCCCGGAACAAAATTTGGATTATAGTAGAGGGGAGACTTTCGATTAGTTTTACTCATTAACTTTAATTCTTTTCTATCATTTGATTAATCATTTTCTTTTAAGCATGCCGGTTCAATAGGTGTAAGAAGGGGGGGGGCGCGCCGGATAAGGGGCGCCGATTTAAGGGAGTTCAAGGGGGGGGGGGGGGGCGCGCCGGTTAAGGGGCGCCGTTTTAAAGATACTACAAAGGGGCTGAAGGGCGCGCCGGTTTAAGGGAGGCCATGGGGCGCCGTTTTAATGGTTAAGCAAGGCAGTAGGGCGCGCCGGATAGAGAGGCTCCCACGGGGGCGCGCCGTTTTAGCATTCAAGGGAGATGGGAGGTTACGAGGGTGGTGTTAAATCGGCGCGGTGAGGGGTGACCGCGCCGGATTAGGCCACGCCGGGACAGCTTCAAAGAGGTTTTATCTCGACCCTTTTATGCTTTGTTTCTTCTTTTCTTCAACTGCAAGTTGATTTATTGATTGGTTTGTTCATCTTATTGATGAGTTATGTTTGTGGAAAGAAGATTTAAGTGTTTGTTCAGGTGGATTGTCGTGATGATTCGAGTGTTTTATTAGAACAGTTTGTTGTGCAGGAACTTGGAAGTTTAGTTTGTCTGTCTGTTCTTATGCATCCTATGTTCTTACATGTTCTTCCTCTGGCAAAATTTGGGCAGCACCTCCCCCGGACCGACGATTGCCAGAGAAAATAGAGGAACACCAAGTGGATTGCTCCAGGGTGAACCTCAAAATGTAGACCTCACGCGGTCCAATAACCCAAGTGTGAGTGCGGAAAAGCTCGAGGACTAGCCTTCAAGAGCTCTCACGACTCACGGGTAATGATCCCTCGAAGGGGAACAAGTGGGGAGGGAGATCAAAAGCACTGGAGGCCAAGTAGAAAGGGGGAGAAGAAGATGCAACGTATCAAAAAAGAGGATCTCCCGAAGGATCGTTTTCATTTCACCACGAAGGGGTGCAAATACATGGGCTCTTCATGCATCTAAAGAAAAGAACCAACGGAAAGAATACATCGGAGGAAAAAAAAAAGAAACAAAGGGGAGGGGAGAGCTATATCTCCCTCACCTCACCTCACTCTCTGCTCTCTCCTTCTCTTTTCTCACTTCACTTCGCTCTCACAGGAACACTGGCTTCGGGCTTCAAGGAGTTTTTCTCCCTCTAACCTTCCCAACCGATTTAAGCTTCGCCTGGGCACTCCTTTTATAGGGGCCGGAGGCCCTGTTTTGGAGGGATGCCCTTTGGATTCTTCTTCCTCCCATTGGTTCCTTGTTTCCCGCAACCACCACTGCTACTGCTGACGTTGGTGACGTTGCCCTGCTGTTGCTGTCGACGTTGCCTCCGGCGAGGCTATGGTGTGATCGGGAGGGGGGGCCAGAGGCATAGCCTCCTCCTCCGCTGGCACATCCACCGCGAGCCACGTTGCTATCATCATTTGCTGAAGAATGGCCGGCCGACGGACGGAATGAGCACAAGGCGGGATGGGGCTCGAGAAATTCCATTCACGGCATATGCTCGGTTGCCCGCCGGATCGAAGTGGGAGCTTTAACCATTTTAGGCTTGTTCGTCATCATGCCGTTCCCAGGAAACAGGGGACCGCATTGATGACGGGATGGGTTGGCTGCGGCGCCGGGTGAATACTTCATAGAAAAGATTGCTTTTAAACTAAGCACGCACACTCCAAAATGGGCGCGCCGGTTTAGTGCATTCAAAGGGGTGGCCCTTCAACGGGAGCGCGCCGTTTTAACATGAAGGTGGTGGCGCCGTTTCAACAAAAGCAAGGGAGTTCATGTTATAGCATATAATGGGGCACGCCGGTTTTGTCAAACTCAAGGGCGCGCCGGTTTAAGATGACCAAGGGGGGACATGAATCAAAGTGGGCGCGCCGTATAAGCAAGGGGGCGCGCCGTTTTAAGGCGCGCCGCTTTAAGTCCCTTCCGTGCCGTTTTAAGCACCGAATGGGTTCTTTTCGAGGTCGTGGCCGTTTATATGAATGTTCGCACTCTCGGAATGTTCCGGTTGCGATATATGGCCTCTGCGATATTCCGTTCGCAGCCTTTGGGGCTTGGTCCCAGACTTTGCGTGACTTTTGGTGCACGTCGGGCTATGTCGGAGTCCCCGACTCTTCTTTGATTCAGCTCTCGGCACGGCCGGCTGTAGAGTTGTGGCCATATCTTCCGCCCGGGGGGCTCCCTCATCGGCTAGCGGACCACCAAGCAAGTCCTCATCCTGATCGGGGAGGCATGAGGTTTATTTGGCATTTTCATCTTCGGCTTGCTCTCGAGTGTCGAGACGTGCATGCCGTATGATCATCATCGACATTTTTCGACGTCCACACACGATCCTCGGAAAACGCACAACGCGTCTGCAACGTCCAGGAGCCTGAAAACACGTCAGTTCACCCTACATATGGGTCCGAAGGCTCGACAGGAAAAAATCCAATTTAATCATAAAATACTATCTGGGACCCATAAAAGCGCTCCGAAACTCACGGATTTTGATCCGAAAAATAAGGGTCGTTACAACCTTGCCCCCTTACAAAAATTTTATCCTCGAAATTTGAGACAACCACCATGCCACTGTTGAATAGTGGATAGCGGATCTAGAGGGGAGGGGTGAATAGATCTACCCCTCTTTTCGCATAACACCCCTCTTTAAAGCTAGATAAGGAGAATCGCAGCGGAATATAACTAGCTTAGCGAAAGATAAAACGATTTGCTTAGCAAGATAATTACGCAATATGGAGATTGAACATAAGCATGCATCTAACACAAAGTAATCGCACAAGCAAACTACAACACATGAGATTTTAAGGTGGTTCGGACTAAATCCCCAGTCCTACATCCACCCCTCACCAATTCCGTTGAGGCTCCACTAATGCCATGCACTGAACCGCAGATCGAAAAGACCTCCGATTGCCTTCCTACTAACCACAGGTAGGGACGTCAACACCGCATATCGGACAACTTCCGATTGCCTTCCTACTAACCACCGGTAGGGACAAATCTTAGTTTCAATAGTTTGAACAAAATGAAAAGAGAACAAGATGAAAATGCTCAAACAAGATATAGAATATGCTCAAAGAGAAAAGATCTTATCTGAGATTGCTGGAGCTTGAATCTGATGCTTCAATGATATCTTCTTCCTTGTGAAATGATCTTCCTTGGATCACCTTGAGTTGATGAAGAAGATAAAGGATGCAGATTTGATCTCCCTTGAGAAATGAGCTTCCTTGGATCACCTTGATAGCCCTGCTTGCTTCTACTCTTGTTTGAAGGTTGATGGCTTCAGATCTTGGCTTGAATCACCTTGGAATGGATGAAGAACTTCTGAATGGAGTACTGTTCACGGCTACAGTACCTCTTCTTCCAACCTCCTCTTTAGCCTCTCTTGATCTCTCTTTGATTCAAATGATCAACTAGGGTTTCTAACCCTCTTGCATGAGTTTTATATCTCTTTGGATGGTCAATAAACACCCCCCAGACCAGATCCACAATCCATGGGAGATTGGGTGACTTTAGGAT